>JAUPFV010000003.1:64530601-64799526 GCA_036936605.1 Limnanthes douglasii subsp. nivea | reverse complement strand
TGGACCATAATTAATCGAAGTTTTGCTTCGTGTGGGTAACCGAACCTTTATCGCCTTCGGACCCACTTCTCACGAATGATATTTAGCACACAAACTAGAATAGTATTGTAAGAAATTTTATCAAGGGCCAAAATATACTTAGAGATAATATTTTGTTAATAACGTGGAAGTGTCATTGCCTCTACTTCAGTGGCTTTAGCCTTGCCATCTTTACCATCTTTGGCCTTCGAAGTTTTTATTTTAGTTGAATTTCAAATTTCAATATTCTCCTCGGATCCAAAGGAGATTCATTTCTTATATCTTTATATATATGTGTCAACTCCCTCAAAGTGGATTCAGAAGAAGATTCCTCGCTTATATATTTAATAGGGTTTGGACCATGGACTTGGGTAAATAAAGAGTATGTTTATGATTTTATTTATTTCTTGGTTAATGGGATTTAGACCATAGACTTAGGTAATTAAAGATTAGCCCTTAGATTTTGTTCGAATCATTAGGCCTATTAAATTAATTCGGTGTATAAATATTTTTTTGAAGGAATTTTTGGAGGATGAAGTATTAACTTCTAAAATAAAACTTTCTATCTCTAAACATTTACTTAAAAAACTCTTTTATCACTCTACTCACTACCAAAAATTAAGTATTTTTTATCACATTACCAAATAAATCTTCAGATTAAATTTATCATTACCATATGATAATTTATATTTAAAGTTGAATCATAATCTACTTAAGATCCACTTACATCTTCACGAATTTGTACCCATGATGTTGGATCTGTTACATTTACATCCTTGTAAGTTATAACATCCATGAAAGCATCAGCCTCAATATCATCCACGATAGCATCCAAATTTTGGTTGACGACATCATCAATCTCAAGCTGATCAATCTCATCATCATAGGACCGTGTCAAAAAATGATGATCATCTTCTATTTTTATACATGCTCATTTTTCGGGCGTACTAGTTGATGTTGATGGTGATGTTTCTCTTTTGCACGTTTGTGGTGTTGGTTCTTCTGTTTGTCTATGTTGAGCTTATGTTGCCTATAGACCAGCTGGTTTCGGTTCTTATTTGTTGATTTCAGCTTATTGATACTTTTGGCAGGCTGGTTCTTGTTGTTGTTATATGCCTTGGGGTTTGAGTTGATGGTGTTGGTTTTCTTGTGGTTCGTGTTGACAGATTTTTTATTCATCGTATTCGGTTAATTGAGTTATTCTTCTTTAATTTTGGATGAAGAAACATGTGATTTTCGTACTATAAATAAGAAGAAGAGTTGTGAATATATTTGTATAGACCATTTTAAAAACAGCGATGCGAGAAGTTTACATATTAGTGACTAGTGGGTTCTAGTTGGTTTCGTTGACGTAGTTGGTTGCCTTGTTGGATGATTGGGCTCCCGTGATGACCATTCGATTATAGTTATATCAAACATATGATTCCATATATATTAAACATGTGATTCCGTTTATATTAAACCATTCAATTCCATATATATTAAACATTCAATTCCATGTACATTAAATATGCAATACTATTTCTACCGTAAATAAATACAATGCAATTCTAATGTTACCCAACATGCTTTTCTACTGTTAAATTTTAATATAATTTAGATAAACATTATGCAAGTTATTTTAAAATAGGAAATAAATATTATATATAAGTCGACTATAAGGTGACCTAGTTAAAATATTCCTGCGCCACCAGCGTAGGAAAAAATATGTCACCGATCAACATGGGTAAAATGCTAAGGGTAAAGGAGTGAGCACGCTCGATCAACAGGGATGTCGAGCAGGGTGCATAGGCGAATGTTCAATAAAGCATGCATTATATTAATACGAGGCCTCCCGAAGCGAGGGGCAAAACGTTAAGGGAGAAAGTAGATTAAAGCGCACTGAAAGTAACACTAGCTGACCGACGCCCATGAGTTAATACCCATTAAATCGTGAAATTCACGTAACGCCCCAAGATTGGCATAATGGTCATTAACATGATCTCATTACCTAAAATTAAGGTCCATGACATAGTTAATGGGAGAATGTAATTAATGGAAGTACAACTTCTTTGTAAATAATATAAATAAGTCGACTATGATGTAAAAACCTATTTTTTCTTCTCCAATAAAAAAAGTTACTACTTGTCGTATTATTTGTTAATTCTTCCCGTATCATTGACTTTTCTCATCCAACTGCAATCACAGCACAACATATTTCAGATTTCTTGCTTGAGTTCCATTTGTAGCTTTCTTATATGAAATCTCCTATTGAAAATCCTATGAAAGAATGGGTAATCCGAACTAATGGTGGGTCCATTATGTTGGGTTGCAGGGCATGAATTTATTTATTATCTCCATTCAGAGATTCAATATACCAAGAAATACGTTATATTTTTAAGGCATCAAATAATGAAGCTGAGTATAAGGCAACAATAACAGCGCTAAGGCTTTCCCAAACTTGTGGTGCCAAAAACGTTTGATTGATAAGTGATTTGCAACTACTCATACATCAGGCTAAGGGAAACTTTGAAATTAGAAATGAGTAGTTGGTGAAGTATTTATATGTATTGAAGGGACATTAGCGTTATTCAAATATGTGGAATATGAGCATGAGCCATGGATCATAATAAAAAAGAATTCCTTTCTATATTAATAAACTTTGAAGTTGAGACAAGAACTGAAGAAAAATTTCAAGTATCAACGATAACGAAAGAAGATTGGAGGCATGAGATCAAAAAGTTTATTGCTAAGGGAAGATTCCCAGTGGATAAAGTGTCGGCTAACAAGTTGAGGTTTAAAGCACTTGTTTTTTTAATCTTGAGGGACGTCCTCTATAAGAAATCATTTAGCGTGTTTTTTTACAAAGCCTTGGGTATGATGAGCCATAGGTGATCTTATTTGAATTACATGATGAGGAAGGTTCTGCCAACTGTGCCTATAAAACGTGAACCAATTTGGAACTATTGACAAGATCTCTTCATAAATATTATTAGATAAGTCCATCAATATGCCTAACTCATCAGCTATGGGCATATCATTGGGCCATAATTCCTGTAGGACTAACTCCCATAAAGATTGAAGGTTCAGTTGAGGAAATGCCTTGTGAAATCTAAAACTATGTCATACATAATCAAAGCGTCCCACATAGATAAGGATTCAAGATCCTATCAGAATATTCATCAACCACATCTTATTTTTCCTTAGCAACATCAGCTTTGATAGTGGTTAGGTCCCTTCTATTACTTAACAGTAGCTTCTTGCTCTTTTAGCTCATCCGACAAAAGTTCTATATCAGCCTTGTCATTGATTTGCTCATCTATCAGTTCTTTAATATTCCACAAATTAGATGACTGCAACCCTTCGTAAGAATCATTTAGCTCGGTAACCTTATCTCTGACCAATTTGGCTTCATTCGCTAAACCCTCAGTGCGAGCTTTTTCCTCTTCGAATGACTTTTATGATTTTTGCTTTCTTATTCAAGTGATGTAAATAATTTATTTTTTACCTTAGCATTCCTCTCCAACTCATCAATAGGCTTTAGATAGCCCAACATCGGATATGCCAGTGTGTCTTGTTCCTTTATCAACTTAAAAGGCACATCGTCATAAAGCATATTTGTAACGTTACCTTGGTTTTGGAAAAGTTTTTCTCGAAAGATTTAAAATCAATCCCATCTATAGGCCCCATCAGTTTATCTTTATTTTATGCTACCTCTTATGTTGTTGGAATCAATAAAGAAGATAGGTCAGATGTTGGGATCAATAGAGAAGGCTCGGATGTTAGAAATGATGAGGGGGGGGGGACAATAAATGAGACTGAAATAGAGACAATCTGTGAAATATTGGTTGTTTTCCTCTTTTTCCTTTCGCTCTTTTCATTGTTGTGTTTGCTTCTCTTTTGTGTCTTTTTCTTTTTCAAGAGAGGAATCTTTACATGTGTATTTTTATTTTTTAAAACAATCAGTGTCCTTTTTAGAGCCTTGCTTAGAAGTCTTACCTTTTATTGTTCGATGATTAGGGCTCTAGTCCTTGTTGGAAGAAACACATTGCCATGTGCAACATCAATCATATTGAGAATAGCTGGCGCAAGAGGAGGAGTAGTCAATTTCTCTCACGTTAGATCCTATTTGGAGCTGGTCCTCCGAAGGTGACTTCAAACCAAGTTGTTGTGGGGAAATCATTGGTGGAACACACTGGACCAATTTTCCTTGGCCCATTGATGCGGTTTCTTAATAGTAATCTTAGCATCCTCCTGAGGGTGTGGATGAGATTTCATTATTGTTGTAAAAGAAATATTCGAGGTGATTTATGACTATTAAATGATAAACAACAATACAAGTTCGAAGGACTACGTGTATTCTTTCAAAACCTCGTGAGTGACTCGGGTTACCCTTTGGAATGATTTTCTTCTTGTTCTTCCTACCAACTGCTGATGAAGAGAGATTGCATCTTCTAATAGGTTGTCAACATCCAATAGGCCACCAACAGTATTTTACTCATCACCAATGTTGTATAAGTAAAAAAGGATCCTAAAATTTCGAGATAACCCAACAATGGCAACGAATTGATCTATTGGCATTCAAATTTTTGATAACCTACATGTAATAATACATGACATTGGGGTAAACCAGGTGTTCAGACTAGCTTGGTTTGGGTATAGTTCCACTAAATTGAAATAATTAACAACGTTTGGGTCCAAAGGAAACTGAATGGCCTAGTTTAACATGTACGAATACACAACTAACTCAATTGGACCATAATTCATCTGAGTTTTTCCTTTTGTAGGTAACCAAACCTTTATCTCATTCGGGCCCACTTCTCACAAATGAAATTTAGCTCATGATCTTGAATAGTATTTGGTGAGTATAGATTGTGCCTTAGTAAATTGTTAAAAGAGAATTCTAGAGAGGGAAAGATTTAGAGAGTTTTTAGAGAGAGAAAGTTTAAGTACAAATGAGTTGAGTAGAAAAATTGTTCAACCCTTTTATTAGGTTAGCCTCGCCATTTATATAGAGGAGCCAAGACAAAAATTTAAAGTGAAATGTGTTTCAAAAGAGGACAAATTGCTCTTTAGTTCTTAACAATTATACATAGTCACAAATGTTCTCTAAAACTTACATGATATATAATTTAAGGACTAAACTTACATTATTTACAGTTTAATCCTTAAATTTATATTATTTACAACTTAATCCTTAAAATCCTACTTCCATATCAGAAGCCCCCCTTGTTCTCATGTCAGTAAATGAATGAGAACTAAAATATCTTCGAATTCTTCTATAGGTCATATCAATTATTGTAATACAAACTCTAAGTCCAAAAATCAATGTCAATCATAAGATGTAAATTCGAAGCAGCCATTCGAAGCAACCATTCGAAGCGAGCTAAAAAACAAATACCAATTCGAAGTAACTAAAATAAGATATAACCTCGAAGCCAATAATTCTCCTCGAATCATTACGGAAATAGAGCTTCAAAATGTAATAATTGACTTTTATCAAAACAATATACAAATGTAACCACTTCATATTACCGTTCGAATCCATCATGACTATATAGCCTCTAGACTCATAGCTAGATGCCTAGTCTCACAGATGTCGAGCTCCTAATCTCCTTACCGCTTTGTATTATGCCCTATCACCATCAGAGCCCCTTCCACTTCACACGTCTTCTTTTTTTTCTATAAATTCAACCAATAGCCTTATTTTTCATTCTCAAAATACAAATGATTTGAGAGAGAATTCAAGCGCTTGGCTACCTTCATTGGATTCCTCTTTTTTCCAGTATCTTCATCAGAAAGAAAAACCAAACTTTCTGATCAAAACTCATCTTCTTCGATCAATCTTTATCCGGTTTATGAGAAAAAACTCAAAAACAAGAAGATCCAAGGCTAACATACCCAAGAATCCAAAATCTCCAAAAACTAACAAAAACTTAGTCTTTGGATCGTACAACTACTTTTCCATTACTCAAATAGCGGAGGAATATAGAGCTGCAGGATTAATCAATAGCGCTCCTGTTGGAACAACCACCAAAACAATTTACCACGGTAATTTCAATTCAACCAAAGCTCTTGCTTTTTCTCCTTCTTCAATAATCGAAGAACGATCCTCTTCCAAAATCCTAGGTCCTAAAACACCTCGAGCCTCTTCATCTCAAATTAAAATTTCTCCTTTCATTAGTGAAGAATCTACTTTAAAGCAAGCATCAACTACTCATTCTTCGAATATTCTTAAAAAAACCAGAAAAGGCAGAACTTTTATTGCCATTGGAGACGATTCAGAAATCATTCCAACTCCTCCCCCTTCGAACCCAGATACTGAAGCTCCTCCTCTGAGAGAAGTAACTGATGTAGTTCCTCAAGAAAATAACCCTTCATAAGAAACTGTGAATCCATTACCTCAACAATCTGGAGAAGAAACATCAAGGGCCAATGAAACTGATTCCGAGGCTACCAGAATTGATCTCGAAGCTGAATCCGATCATGGGAACTCAAAAAATACCCATAAGCATCGGAAAGAAAAATATACTTGCTTTGTTTCCGAAGAAGAAAGAGCTACAATTGGCAGAAACTAAAGGGATCTCGAGCCTAAATACATCATTGCTCTGAAAAAGTTCAGTATATATATTACAAAGATAGCCAAACTTCGGCTCTAAAAAAGCAATGCAGAATAGGAGATAATATAATTTTTTGACTGCCTAAAGAAGAAGAAACTCCCATAGACTGCAAAGATGACGAGCTAATAGTTTACCCCGAAATCATCAATTGGGGTCTTCGGTTTCCACTGGATCCTATAATCGTGGCATACTTCGAACTCCTCAACTTATGACCTACTCAAGTGACATTGAATGAATGTATCACCCTTATGTTAGTGATAATGGCATCTCGACTATCTCAAATTCCAATCAACATCAAGGATTTCATCTCCTTGACTCAACTATCAAAACGTCTGAAGCTTCCCTTTTATTACCTCACCCTGGTGGATGACCTCAAAATCATCGATGACCTCTTAGAAGTTAATAAATTTTGGAAGCAAAAATTCATTTTTATATTAGGAGCATGAGAGAAGGGCAAAGAAATTTCTGATGCTAATTCTTCAAAGCTAAATCTCATCTGGAGAAAACATCGTAAGCACTTCGAAACTTTTATACTCTGAAATAAATTATATATTTTTCCTTTCTCTTTCCTTAATTTCTACTTACATGATTGTTCTAGACATTTCAAGGCATTATTCAGCACGTCGACCAGCTGTTAAGGATATTTTTCAAAAACTTACTGCTTGGGTTGAGAAAGAATGGAATAATGCGTTCCACACTGCCTTCCAGCCCATCAATTTCCTTAACTGCTACATCTTCCCAATCTCAGAGGGTGCCTTGCCACCTTGAAAATTGATGTCAGAGCCCGATCTAAAGATAGTCTGCAAAAGGTTAGTTCATCCTGATTGTAAAGTCTTCATTCTTATTCACAATAGATCAGAGAGTCATTCACCAAAAATAAGAAATAAAAGGCTAACAAAGAAAAGAAAGGTAAAAAGACAACTAGCACATCTAATGCTAGCCCTTCAACTCTATCAAAGCCAAAACCTCGAAAAAGAAAAATAACAAAGCATGCTCTCTCACCCATCGAAGAGGGGAAATATCAAGAACCGTCTTCGAATAAAAATAAATCTTCTTCCAATTCCTATGGAAAGAAAAAGAAACAAGCAAAAATATCTTTGTATACAATGGTTGATGACGAAGAAAACAACACTGCTGAAAATCATACAAACCCTTTGGTCGAAGATAATGCTATTGACAAAAATCAAAATGCCGAAAACTTCGATCCTGATAGTTCTATTAATTTTGAGAACACTGAAGCGCTTACTGGTGAAGAAAATCATGTTCTTCAAGTCATTCAAAATCATATGCTTAATTTTGGGAGACCAACACCTATCCAGGCGTCTACAGAAATTATCTGTCCACCTGTTCCGACCACAACTTTAAATATGATTCAACGTCCTAGTTCAGCAGAAACATAAATTCCTCCTCTTCCTTCGAATCCTGCAGTAAAAGCACTTGCTTCCCAAGTCGAAGCTTCTCAAAACCATCTAAAAAAATTGGCTAAAGACATGGTTTCACTTTTTTTTTTAGAATTTGTTGGTCTATTACAAAGGATCTTATTAAGCTGAGAAAACATTAAGAGAAGATTTACAAAGAAAAGTGG
Organism: Limnanthes douglasii subsp. nivea; assembly: GCA_036936605.1. Taxonomy (NCBI): domain Eukaryota; kingdom Viridiplantae; phylum Streptophyta; class Magnoliopsida; order Brassicales; family Limnanthaceae; genus Limnanthes; species Limnanthes douglasii. The sequence continues at coordinate 64,791,324 of JAUPFV010000003.1, read as the reverse complement.
TTGAGCAATTTCGTTTGTATGAAGTAGCGAGGTCTGAGCTTATAAAAGGCGCTCTCTGCATGAAAAATCATCTGCGAATAACACATATAGTTCACAAAAAATTGTTGATGACTTCTCAAGAAAAAGATATGAATAAGCTTAAAACTGATCATACTACTGAAGTGGCTGCTAACATATCCAACTCTAAAGGTCTGCAAAATTCTTTTACCCTTTGTGAGGAAAAAAATAAAGAATTGACCGAGGAGATAACTAAACTGAAGAAAGATTTCAAGGATGGAAAAACTGCTGTTGTTGCTGCTGCCGAAGCTGAACTTTCAAAAGACATGATGGCTGCTATTAACAATGGAAAAGAAGAAGCATCCATTCTCCTTCTTCGAGAACTTTACGTTACTTATTTGAAAATCAACATCACAAGTTTTTGGAACGATATTCCCATAAAAAAGCTTTCAAGTAAAGCTTTCGATCTTATCCCCGATTCATCCGAGGAGGATGAATCGTCTAATTAACTTTATCATTTTTTTTGTATTTGTGAGATTAGGAATTTGATTTTGTACTTCAAATAATTAACCTAATCGACAAATGGTTTCCTTATTTTGTTATTTTTATTCTCTTCACATATTATCCGAAGATAAATTTTAAAATGAATATGACTTAAGTACTTGAATTTTCAACATATAATTATAAATTGTAAACTTAGCACTTCAAATACCTTAATGAAATTGGTGAATATGGTTGCGCTTCGAAAAACTCTCAATGCGTTATTAAGCGTTGCACTTCGAAAAAACTATAATATGCTTATTAAACATGGTTGTTTCTTTGAAAACTGTTATAAACACTTCAGAACATTCTACTCTTAACCAACCTAAAAGATGATTAGTCTTTGATAAGTTTATAAGATAGTTTGATTCAAGAATGTGTAAACAACCATTGGCCAAAAGCGAATTTTATTGATAATATTGAATATGTACACAATGCCTCGTTAGAACCTTCTTGGGCCAATAGGATAAGAAAGAGTCCGCTATTTGAAAGTGAAAATTCAAAAATACAAAAACATATATACTCCCAATAAAGATTCAAGTGTTGTATATTCCATGGATGTTGAAGCATCCTCCCTCGAAATCACAAAGACGATACGACCCTGGCTTTATCCTTTCAACAACTATATAGGGCCCTTCCCAGTTCCGAGCTATTTTTCCGAGGTTCTTTTCCTTTGTGTGCAAGAATACTTTTCTCAACACCTTATCACCTTCTTTAAAATCTCTTCTCTTCACCTTCAAATCATATCGATTCCTCATAAGAGTTTGATAGTGGATTACATTCAAATGAGCTCGAACTTTTTTTTCCTCAATCAAATCTAAATTCAACCTTCGAACTTCATCATTAAATCTTTCAGAATATTGAGTTATTCTTAAAGATGGCATCGTAGATTCTATGGGGATGACTGCATCCATTCCATATTCCAAAGCAAAAGAAGTTTGCTTTGTAGCCTCTCGAGGAGTTTCTTTCGTAGCATCTCTAGGAGTTTCCTTTGTAGCCTCTCTAGGAGTTGTCCGATAAGCCCAAAGCACCTCTTGCAAATAGTTTGGCTATTTTCCTGCTGACCCCGTCAAATTCTTCTTTAAGCCATCTAAACTTGTTTTATTGGTTACCTCAACTTGCCCATTAGCTTGATGATGTAAAGGCATCGAAAAACATTGTTGAATTCCTTTAGAAGTACAAAATGAAGCCATCTCTTTATTATTAAATTGAGGGCCATTATCTGCTGTAATCCTCCGAGGAATTTCAAAACGACAACACTGTTGTTCACAATAAACTTGATCACATCCTTTGCTTTTGTCCCTGATGACGGTTCTGCCTCTGCCCACTTTGTAAAATAATTCACCGCTACAATTATCATTTGTCTTCCTGCAGAAGCCATCGGAAAATGACGCACCAGATCAATCCCTCATCTATCAAATGGTACCGCCTCGGATATAGACATAAGTGGCACCGCTGGCCAATGAATAGCATTAGCAAATCTATGACAAGTATCGCAACTTCAAACTAAATTATTAATATCATTCATGATTGTAGGCCAATATAATTTTGTAAGTAAAACTTGACGTGACAGAGCTTTGAACCCACAATGAGCTGACCCTTCACCATCATGCAATACTAATAACACTTCTTGTGATTCTTGCTTGCTTAAACATCGTAATAATGGCATGTTCAATGCCTTTTTATACAATATTTCATCCATACCTACATATTTGAAGGCTTTACTTCTCAATGTTTTGGCCAATCGTGAATTCTCTGGTAATGTTCCTTGAGTAAAAAAAATTGAGAATATCTAATCGCCAATCGTCTCGGATTACTTCAGATGTAACAAAAAATACCTCTATACATTGACACTGGTTAGATTGAGTAACAATTAAAGGATTTTCTTGTAACCAAATCCAAGGATATTCTTCCTTGTAAGGGAGATTTGCTAAAGAATCAGCCACCATGTTACTCCATCGACCAATATATTCCACAACAACATCGTCAAACAGAAGCATTAAATTCTAAATTTCCCGAAGATATAAAATAATACAATCATTTCTTGCTTCGGAAAATCCAAATACTTCATTTGCTAACAACTAAGAATTTGTTTCCAAGCGTGCTGAAGTTTCTCCACAAATATTTGCCAATCTTAAACCTGCCATAGCAACTTTGTATTCAGCTTCATTGTTTGAAGCATTAAAACCAAATTTAATAGACTGAATCATTGTTTCTCCAGTTGGAGCTATTAATTGAACCCCAACACTGCACCCTGAAAATACTGGAGCTTGAAAATATGGACGCATCTTCCTAGCAGCAATCACCAGTGCTACTGCCAATTTTTCTAATTTCACATATCTCTTTTCTGCTACCACCAAACTTTTACTAATGTAATACACCAGCTTCGGAACTCCTGAATCCTCACTAATTAACACTGCACTCAGTGCAAAATCCGATACCGCGAGTATAAAAAAAGCTTCTCCCTATTTCGAGGTTTTGACAACATTTCTGGTGATGACAACAAATTTTTAATATTTGTGAATGCTGCCTCACATTCCGATGTCCATTCAGACCTACTTGGTCCTCGTAAAACATGAAAGAAAAGAAAGAATTTGTCAGAAAATCTAGAATTAAATCAATTAAATGTTGCTAACCTTCCTGTCAGAATTTGCACTTCTTTGATATACCGAGCTGAATTCATTGTTATCAAGGCTTTCAACTGTTCTAGGTCAGCTTCTATTCCTTTTGTACTAATGAAAAAACCCAAAACTTCCCCGACCGAACTCCGAATGTACATTTTCAGGATTCAACTTTAACATAATTACCTTTAAATTCAAAAAAGCTTCATCGAAATCATCAAGATACACTTCATCCATTGAACATTTTACCACCATGTCATCTATATATACTTCCATATTCCTTCCGATCTGAGTAGCAAAATCTTTGTTCATCAACCTCTGATAAGTGGCTCCAACATTTTTCAATCCAAAGGGCATAACCCTATAACAATGCAAGCCCCTATCAGTTATGTAAGTTGTGCATTCTTGATCTTTTGGATCCATTTGAATTTGATTATATCCTATAAAAGCGTCCATAGAAGTTAAAATTTTATTTTCCGAGGTAGAGTCAATCAACTATTCTATTCGAGGAACAGAAAATGGATCTTTAGGACAAGCTCGATTCAAATATGTAAAATCCACACACATTCTCCATTTCCCATTCTTCTTTTTTATTTCGACCCCTTAATGTGTCCGACCTTAGATAATCGATCCACCTCGGCAACAATTGCTTTTGATTTTTCCGAGGAAAACGCTTTTATTTTCTGAATAACTGGCTTGACCTTCGGATCAATAGCCAAGCTGTGACGAATGACCTCAATTGGTACTCAAGTTACATCCACTGTCCTCCAAGCAAAGACATCCAAATTAGAAGATAAAAAATCCAACAGTTGTTGACGTAAAAGAGGGTTCAATAAAGTTCCAATTGGAAGCACCTTTCCTTCCGAAAAAGTAAACTCCGCAATTTCTTCACTTACCGTTCAAGACCTTGGGGTTTCCCTCGGATCGTCAACCCTTTCTTCCAAATCTGAGGGCACCCCTTCTAACTGCTATTCATGCATAAGTCTCCATTGATGGATCCTCAGATCCGAAGTGCAGTGGCATAGCATTCCCTAACTACCTTTTGGTCGCCTCGAACGACCCCAATCCGATCTCTAACCACATACTTAAAACATTGATGAACTGTGGATACAACCCCATACATTCTTGAAATTCATGATCTTCTAAAAATAGCATTATAACTCATGGGATAATCCACCACCACAAAAAGTACCTCGACATATTTATTAAATGATCTTTTTTCCAAAATCACTTCCCCCTCGAATTCTCCAACAACACGAGCTCTTACACTCGTGAATCCTATAATTGTCCGATCTGATTGAGAAATCCGGGGTGAATTCGTCATTCTATCAAAGGTGGACTTAAAAAGGACATTAGCAGAACTGCAGTGTGAATAAGCACACGTCGAATGTCGACGCCAGCCACATTTGCTCCAATAACCACAAAATCTTCATGTGGTGTTCCTGTACCTCGTAGATCATCATCATCAAACAAAATGAAAGGAATAGTTTTCGTTCCATACAAATGTGTGGACATTTTCCCTTCAATCTGAGTTTTCAATTTGACAACATGTCTCTTCCTTGAACTATCCGAATTATCATTCACCGAATTTCCTCTGAAAATAGCTAACGATTCAAAGAATTTACATAAATCCCGCACATGCCCCTTTTCTATAGGCTCCTCGACTGCCATCAGAAGCAATATGTTTGGATCTTTCTCCATATACTCTAAAGAAGCATCAAATGATTAAAGCTTTGAATATAAAATCATCAAATTCTCAACTGGTGCAGCCTTCGAAGTTGATGCAACATTTTTTTTCAAAACCGTTCTCTTGCGACTTTACATAAGTCAGGAGCTTTCCATTTTCGATCAAAGTTTGAACCTCTTTCTTCAAATCAATGCAGTCATTCGTATCATGACCAATATCCTCATGATATCTGAAATACTTGTTATTCCTTTCCTCTATTGTCCTACTAATTGGAGCTGGCTTCCTAAAATTTACGAAGCTTTTGGTCTTAAACCAAATCACAGCTAAATTTTCTGTCAGATCAGCATAATACTATGGTTTGACCCATTGATTTGGCCTAGGCCTGTTATAGGTGTTAGATGGAGCGTGACTTGAATATCCATCACCCCGATGAGGCAATTGTTGTTCTTTTATCTTGACTGCTGATTACCATTTCCAATTCGAGGGTTGTCTTTGGTAATTGACCTCCTAACTCAAATTCTTTGGAGTGCTAAACGGTCTTTCTCGGACTCTAGTTGACTCCTCAACTTTAATCTGATCCTCAACTTGAGCAATCAAAGTTCCAAAAGTTAAGGCTCTTCTCTTCGTAGTCTCATTCGCCAGATCCCATGGCAATAATCCTTGGAGAAAAGCTGTCATCGCCACATTCTTTTCACAGTTGTCCAAACTAGCTTTGGTCAAAACAAATCTCTTTGTATAATCCTTAAACTTCTCTCCAGGTTCGTGCTTGCACTGAATAATGGTATCACCATTTGCTCTCATTTCTTTGCTCCCCAAAAAATGCCTTCAAAATGCAGTATAAGAATCCCTAAAATTTGAAATGGACCCCCTCGGAATCCGATTGTACCATTTTAAAGATGTTCTCTTAAAAGTCTGCAAAAATACACGACATACCAGTCGGTCGTTATTTCAAAGTTCATCATATAGTTCTTGAATTGTTTGATGTGATTATTGGGATCTTGTATCCCATCGAACTTCTCTATTTTGGAAATGTCAAAACGCTTCAGAAGCATTATACAACGAATTTCACTTGTCAACGGAGAGTTTCTCCAGTCGACACCTTATACAAACTGATCATCTATTCCCATTGTAACATATAGATTTCGATCAGTCTCAGCATACTGATTTGAAGTGTTTCCTTCGCACCATGTAGAACGACGAACCTTATCCCTTATCCTCGTCTGCCCTCTGTCTGATTCCTCTTTCGAAGAACCGCTGCATCTTTTAAAACCCGAAGGTGATCTTTCAACCTCCTCATCACTAGAGGTTATATACTTCTTCTTATTGTTTTCCATTTGCGAGATGAATATCTCTTTTTAAGAGACATAAAATTCGGTGTTTTATGCTCAATTTTAGCTCGTCGATCATCACAGGACCGATCAGATTAGTCTCCCATCTATGTTTTTTTGTTTCTTGCCTAACTTCGGATTTAAGCTTCACCGAGTGGATCTCCTGTTCTCTTCGTTCATACTTTTCATTTAACGCATTTATCTTATCTAAAAGCTGGTTCATTCGTACCTCAATGTCATATTAAGTTTCGATCGGAGATGATCTATCAGGCCTATTGCTGTCTCTTTATAAACCATCTTTCAAAATGTCCATCGCCGATCAAAGTGATGGATTGTTCTCGGGATTCATCGTATTAATTTTGAACAGCAAATACAACAAGATTGTATCAAATTCAAACAGATAAAGTCACTTATTTTTTTAATTCAGTCCCCAATAAAGTCGCCAATTTAGTGAGTATAGATTTTGCCTTAGTAAATTATTATAAAAGAATTCTAGAGAGAGGAAAAGTTAGAGAGTTTTTAGAGAGAGAAAGTTTAAGTACAAATGAGTTAAGTAGAGAAAAAATGTCCAACCCCTTTATTAGGTTAATCTTGCCCTTTATAAAGAGGAGCCAAGGCTTAACCTTAAACTGAAATCTGTTACAAAAGAGGACAAACTGCTCTTTAGTCCTTAACAATTATAAATAGTCACAAATCTTATTTAAAACTTACATTATATATAATTTAAGGACTAAACTTACATTATTTACACTTTAATCCTTAAATTTATATTATTTACAACTTAATCCATAAAATCCTACTTCCATATCAGTATTGTAAGAAATTTTGTCAAGGGAAAAAAGATACTTAGAGCTAATAATTTTAAAATTAAGCCCTACACGTCCAACTAATGAGATTCATTGCTTATATATCTTTTCCCTCTATTTCAGTGGCTTTAGCCTTGTCAGCTTTACTATCTTTTCCTTCAAAGTCTTATTTTAGTCTTGACCATATCCAAAGGAGATTCATTGCTTATATATATGTGATAACTCTCTCAAAATGGATTCAAAATGAGATTCCTCGCTTATATATTTAAGGAGGTTTAGACCATAGACTTGGGTAAATAAAGATGATCGTTATGATTTTATTTGTTTCTTGGTTAATGGACTTTATACCATGGATTGGGTAAATAAAGATTAACCCATGGATTTTATTTGGCTCATTAGGCCCATTAAATCAATTCAGTGTATAAAAAGGATTTTGAAGGAATTTATTGGAGGATGAAGCATTAATTTCCAAAATTAGATTTTATCTCTCTAAACATTTACTTAAAAAACTCTTGTATCACTCTACTTATTGCCAAAAATTCAAGTACTCCTTACCACATTACCAAATAACTCTTTAAATAATTTGTATCCTTACCATATGATAATATATATTCAAATTTGAATCGTAATCTACTTAAGATCCACTTACATCTTCAGGAATTTGTACCAATAATGTTGTCTTCGTTACATTTATAGCCTTATAACTTGTAACATCCATGAAAGCATCAACCTCAATATCATCCACGATAGCATCCAAATTTTGGTCCACGACATCATTAATCTCAAGCTGATCAATCTCATTATCATAGGACGGTGTCAAACAATGATAATCATCTTCTATTTTTATACATACTCATTTTTTGTGCATACTAGTTGATGGTGATGTTTCTCTTTTGCACGTTTGTGGTGTTGGTTCTTCTGTTTGTCTATGTTGAGCTTATGTTGCATATAGGCCAGCTGGTGTCAGTTCTGATTGGTTGATTTTAGCTTATTGATACTTTCGGCAGGCTGGTTCTTGTTGTTGTTATATGTCTTGGGGTTGGTGTTGATGGTGTTGGTCTTTTTGTGTCGATTTTTTTATTCTTCTTATTCGGCTTGATTGAGTTATTCTTCTTTAATTTTGGATGAATAAACATGCGATTTTGGTACTATAAATAACATGCGAGACTTGTGAATATATTTGGATTGACCATTTTTAAATTAACGATGTGAGGCATTTACATAATAGTGACTACTGGGTTCCGGTTGGGCTCATGAGCAGAAGAAAAAGAAAAAAAAGGAAAAAAGCCCAGTAGAAAGGTAATGGCTTCTTTTAGGGTTTTGGAAGAGGTTATATAAACAGAAAACAAGGAGAGAAGTAACGCAAAGTGTGCGACGTTTGGGTTTTTCTTCCGTCAGAAGATAAAACAAAGAATACAAAATAGAATTGACTACCTTTTAACCTACAGAATTCAAGAATAAACAAACGAAAAGGACTTGTTGCTTTTGGTTCTCCGAACGACAACAGACCACAAGATGGCAAAAAGGCAGGTAGTTGCTTCAGGTGTTTTCGAGAGGCAGCAGGTGACAGCTACTGCCGTTTTTGACCGGCGGTTGAGGTAACGGCTATGGTGTTTTTGATCGGTAATTTATATATTGCTCGAGACAGGTGACGGCTAATTCTTTTTCGTTGATTTTGGATCGGTAGTTTTACGGATTGTTCTGTCAGGCGATATTTGGTGGTTATTGTTCGTTTTGACATTCTCTAAACACTTTTTCATCTATTTATATTCGTCTTAGAGCTATGTTAACTTTTGAACCCATGATGATGATTCGTTCTATTATGAACTAATCATTTTCATGGAACCCTAGCGGATTTGTTTGAATAATACTTATGGTTTGATTGCTTGATTGATTTGTGAAATACGTTTATCGGTTACCTAGTATGGTTGTGCTTATCGTTACATGCGTCACGAACATCTAGTTTGTTAATCTTTAATGAATGCGAAAGTGTATTTAAGGGTTTAAAACTTGCCATGCTAGCATAGGTTCTTGAATGATTCATATTGTGATTGTTCATGATTCGTAATATGTCACTAACCATATCATATTACCCTATGTAATCGAAATAGATAACTTGCGTTTAAAACCATTTGTACCTCAATTCATATAGACATATAGGATTGTCATGCAAGCGGTGTCTACTTAAATGCTATCTCTTTTGTGGTTGTTTAAGTGGTTTGGTTTACGTATACTTAAAGTTAGCATATACTGATTTTGTGTTATCAGATTAGTAATCGTTGGTATGATACATATTCATTATGTATATTTATACTCTAAGTAACATAAACAATGAAGTTAGGGTTCCATGTTTTCTCTCGCATAAGTAAACTCGTTAGTTAAATTGCTTAGTTATATTCATTCATCCATACTTTATTACTCGTTCAAGCAATAGTCTAATAATCATACGTTATTGCATAAGTGAATTCTTGTCATATACACTTAGTCTTTGTGGGAACGGTCTTTCTTACTTATTACTTGCTACTATTTGACCGTGTATACTTGCGTGAGAAAAGGACTAACAAGTTTTTTTGGCACCGTTACCGGGGAATCGGTGTTATTTGACAGTTTTATTGCTTATCATCAGGTGTCGTTATAAAACTACTGACTTGATTCGGTTACTTGCATTTCGAGTGTTTTCTTGTGCTTCAGGTACTTGAGTGTGTATGCAAACACGGTCTCAAACAAGAGCACTAGTACAAAAGGAGCTTGAAACAAAGCAAGGAACAGAGTTACTAGTATCAAATTCTGATAGTAATTCTACAATGGGAGATTCTGTTCCAAAAGCACTCATGGAGTACTCTCAACCAAAGATCATGGATATTCAGTCTAGCATTGTCAGACCCAATATTGCTGCCAATAGTTTTGAGATTAAACCCAACACTATTCAGATTATGCAGAATTCTTGTCAGTTTGGGGGAGCTTTATCTGAGGATCCTAATATGCACATTATGACCTTCCTTGAAATCTGTGATACTTTCAAGTTTAACGGTGTTTCAGATGATGCCATAAGACTGAGACTCTTCCCATTTTCTCTGAGGTAAAAAGCTAATAGCTGGTTACACTCTTTAACAGCAGGCTCTATCACTACTTGGGATATACTAGCGCAAAAATTTCTCTCAAAATTCTTTCCTATGGCAAGAACAGCAGCCATGAGGAATTCTATTATTCAGTTTTCTCAGTCACATGGTGAATCTTTAAGTGAAGCTTGGGAGCGTTACAAGGAGATGCTCAGAAAATGTCCTCATCATGGGATTCCTGATTAGTTAGTAATAAATTGCTTCTACAATTGTTTGGGTGTGCGAACAAGGCCCATGGTCGATGTTGCATCTGAGGGAGACTTATTAACGAAAAGCTATGTGGAGGCTCATGAGCTCCTTGAGACGATGGCTGCTAATGAATTCCAGAACCCTTCTCAGAGACTATCACAACATAAAGTAGCTGGTATTCTTAACGTAGACACTGCCACTGCTATAACAGCTCAGCTTGAAGATCTAAACATGAAGGTGGATTCTTTGACTAAACTAGGGATACATCTGGTAGCTAGTGTGTGCGAGATTTGTGTTGCAGGGCATGACACTCAGCAATGCCCTATCTTTACTGAGTCAGTGCAATTTGTGAGTAACTTTCAGATGCAGAATCAACAACCAATCTCAAACACCTATTCGAAATTTAGTTGGAGCAATAATCAACAAGGTAATCAGCATTATGGTGCTAAGCCATACGCCCCTCTTGGATTTCAGCAACAAGGTCAGTAACATCAATCTCAACAATATGCCCCAAGAGAACCTCAGAATCAACATCCTGGCCCTTCTCAACATTCCATGAGAGAATCTGAAATCGAAGAGATGAAAGTAATGATTAAAAGTCTGATGGTATCTCACAAGACCTTAGAAAATCAGATTGGGCAGATGGCCAGTAACATGATCGTTAGACCTCAGGGAGTTCTTCCTAGCGACACAAAACATAATCCAAGTAAACGGGACGGCAAGGAGCAGTGCCAAGCTATCACCCTGAGATCAGGAAAGGTTGCCGAGAATCCCACGGTTGAACAAGAGGGTGATTATTCTCAAAATCAGCCCTCATCTGAGGTTAATTCTGATCAAAATCAGCCACCTAAAAATCCATCTCAGTCAGTTTTTGAGCTACGATTTTCCCTCCTCCACCTTTTCCGGAAAAGTTGCAGAAACAAAAGCTAGATGCTCAGTTTGGGAAATTTCTGGAGGTATTCAAGAAGCTACACATCAACATACCCTTTGTTGAAGTATTAGACCAAATGTATATTTATTTCAAGTTCATGAAGGGAATTCTTTCGAAAAAGCTCAAGCTTGGTGATTTTGAGACAGTGGCGCTCACTGAGGAATGTAGTGCGATCTTGCAAGACAAATTGCCTCCCAAGCTCAAAGATCCAAGAAGCTTCACCATTCCTTGTTCGATCGACAATTTGTCTTTCAGCAAATGTTTATGTGACTTGGGAGCGAGCATCAATCTGATGCCCCTATATGTGTTTGAGAAACTTGGGCTACCTGAGCAAAAACCGACTAACATCTCTTTGCAACTGGCTGATCGCTCTATCACATATCCTCGTGGTATCGTAGAAGATGTCTTAGTAAAGGTAGACAAGTTCATCTTTCCTGCTAACTTCGTTATCTTGGATTTCGAAGAGGACAAAAACATCCCCATAATCATGGGAAGACCATTCTTGGTTACGGGAAAACCTTTGATTGATGTCCAAAAAGGGGAGCTCACTATGAGAGTGCAAGATCAGATAGTCACTTTCAACGTTTTCAATGCTATGTAATCTCCAATAGAGGATGAGGAATGTTTCAGGTTGAATATGGTCGATGCGTTGCACAGTAATGAGTTGGATCAGTTTGCGAGTTCAGATGCTCTACGCAGGGTTCTACATGGTGAATCTGACTTCGAAGACGAAAAAATATCCGAATGTGTTCAACTACTACAGGGAGCCCCATATCAAAAGAGACTCAATATTTCACATGAGTCGCTTGGATTGGGTGATCTTAAGGATTCTCATGAAAGGCTTAAACTTTCTCCAGAAGAAGCTCATAAACTTGAACTCAAACCACTACCAGATCATCTCAGGTATGCTTTCTTAGGAGAGTCATCTACATTACCCGTTATTATTGCATCTAACCATTCAGTTAGTGAGGAAGAAAAGCTATTGAGAGTTCTGAGGAAGTTCAAATCAGCCATTGGTTGGACCATAACAGATATCAGAAGATGTATAAGAAAAAAAGTCAAGAAATAGCATGATAAGAAACTTTTACATAAAGCTTTTGAGCCAAGTCAAATGGTTTTTCTTTTCAACTCTCGTCTAAAGCTTTTCCCTGGAAATCTCAAATCAAGATGGTCTAGACCTTTTAAAGTCAAGACAGTATGTCCATATGGAGCAGTTGAAATCTATGAGGAATCGCCAGACAAAGCATTCAAAGTTAATGGTCAACGACTCAAGCATTACTATGGAGATGTGGGGAACCGTGAGGCATTCAGTATCATCCTCGACACTACATGATTCTGAGTGATATCGTCGAGCTATCGACGTTAAACAAGCACTTTGTGGGAGGCAACCCACGGGGAAAAAAATAATCAACACTGCTGGACGAATCAGGGAGTGATTCTTGTTTTTTTTTTAATTTCTTGGAGTTTCATAGATCATAGTAGTTATTCATGATAGACAATGCATCTTCATGTTAGTCATGCTTATTTGCATATTCATGCCATGATCATATAGACTGTGTTTAGGATCGAGTTAGTCTATTAGCATAGCATTTTGTCCATGCATTTTGCGTCTTTGATCCCTTGAGTTGTTGTTACTACTTAAGTAGCCAATGATGAAAATTGTTTGGAATGATAGTAGGAATAAAATCTAATTAGGTTGCTTGTAAGTTAGCTTGCTTGATGTAGAAGCACAACTAATACACGTAGAATCATCGATTGTTTTTATGCTAATTAAGGACACACTTGAGTATTGTTATACATAATCCTTGCTTAGGTTCAGAATCATACCTTAATCCTTTATTAGCTCATGTATTGCAAAAATATAAGTTTGGGGGAGTTGAAAGATAAATGTGCGTATTAATCAGTTAGGCGTCAAAGGGTAGTAGCCACTCGTCGACGTACGTCCTCTCGCTGGGGGCTGCGTATTACGAGTAGTCTAGGGGTAGAATGAGATGGAGTGAAACGCACTCATTCCCGAGCGAAACGCACTCATTCCCGATTTCTTAAAAACAAAGAAAAAAAGAAAAAAGAAAAGATGAAAAAAAATGAAAAAAGGAAAATTGGCTAGGATGAGCTCTTTGGTGCTCGAGTTATTAAGTTCTAGGAGACTTTGTCCCTAGTGACCTAAGAATTTTCCAGTCTGGGATCCGCTAACCTAAAGCTTGCTACATGGACACCATTGTATAAGTCTTTCGGGGACCTCGTCCATTGCACGGTCAAATAATCCTTTGTGTGTCTGTATATAGAGTAAAGCATAATAAATCTTTGACAACCCTGGGGAAATATGGATGTGCAACTTGACTATGAAGAATCTAGGTTGTATTTCGTTTCTAATCTTGTGATTATTATGATGAGAACAAGTAAAGTCCATTAATTTGTACTAAAAACATGTCGATTGAGTTTGAGAACACACGCATACTTCCTCACTTGTATTTCTAGCATTTGAGCACCTAGTTATTTCGCATTTCGAGGTCATTCCATTCGTTGAGGAATTTATGCTGAATTAGTTACGGTTACTCGTTCGGGATCAATGCATTTTTGCATTCATTTAAATTCAGTTGCATTCATGCATCAATTGTAAAAACCTGTTTTGCATTGCTTGAGGACAATCAATGGTTTAAGTTTGGGGGTTTGATAAGTGCATTTCATGTCAGTTATTACGTTTCCATTATTCTTAAAATTGTCGCTGGTTCTCAAGTATTTGTTGTGTTTTAACGTGTTTTTTATTCATTCTCATAGGATATTCGTCGATGACATTTCACCGCTTCTCTGTGCCTTTATGTTGGATTTAAGGGTCAAAGCACTATTGGATGTTGGACTAGAAGAAAGACAGTTGGATATATAGAAGGAGATATTAGAATATCGGGGTTTCCTAAGAAATAATAAACTTTTGCAAGAATTTCTAGGTATTGTGAACAAAATGACATTCACTCTCCAGAAGTAACTGTTCGAGAATCTTTGATCTACTCGGCTTTCCTCCGGCTTCTAAAAGAAGTCATCAACCAACAAAAAATGGTTTCTGTAGATCAAGTGGTGTAATTGGTGGAATTGGAGAATTTAAGAGATGTCATAGTGGGTTTACCAGGTGTAACTAGGTTATCAACAAAACAAGGCAAAAGTGAAAGAACTAACACCCATCAGTAGTGAAAGACGATTTATTGATTGAAGAGCATGTCCCTCGTCGTCCATTGCTTACTCGAATTACGAATTTCGCCAACAGACGCCCACGAGCCGAAGTGATTCTATTGAGAGAGATTAATTCCGACAATTGACATTGGCAGAAAAAAAAAGTCTTGTGCGGTGGGCAACTTTCAAGCTTGAAGAACTTCAAAAGTTTTTGCAGTCACCAAAACTGATCGATTCACCGGCGGCTCCCAAGGAGTTCTATCTTTGCAAGTAGTCCCGATGATAGTATATAGATGCAGAATCAAATTCGTATTCACACTTTGTCAGATCCATCTTCCAGTCAGTGATGTATAATCTGGTTCATCCTTCATCTCTATTAAGTGCTTATGAAATCAAGATTGGAGAGGAGAAAGGAAGGTCTGCTTGTGTGGGTTTTCGATCGGCGATTGCCAAATTGAAAAAAAGCGAGAGATAAGGAATTAGAAAAGAAAAACATAGAACGAGAAGAGACAGTAGGAGAGAAGGAAAGCCAATGGAGCACTACTTTTGTTTTTTCGATTAGTAATATGCAGTCCGTAGAATATACAGAAAAGAGGAAAAAAATTGGCTTTCTCTTTTGTCATAATATCCTGCGGAATAGATATCTAAAGAGAGACAGAGAACGGAATTAGACAAAACGAGATAAAAGGGCCTCATTGGGCTCATGAGCAGAAGAAAATGAAAAAAAAGGAAAAAAACGAGTAGAAAGGTAATGGCTTCTTTTAGGTTTCGGCAGAGGTTATATAAACAGAAAACAAGGAGAGAAGTAAGGCGAAGTGTGCGACTTTTGGATTTTTCTTCCTTCATAACATAGAAAAAGAATACAAAACAGAATTGGCTACCTCTTAACCTACAGAATTCAAGAATAAACAAACGAAAAGGACTTGCTGCTTTTGGTTCTCCGAACGGCAACATACCACAAGACGACAAAGAGGCAGGTAGTTGCGTCGGGTGTTTTCGAAAGGCAGCAGGTGACAGCTACTACCGTTTTCGACCGACAATTGAGGTAACAACTATGGTGTTTTTAATCGGTAATTTATATATTGCTCGAGACAGGTGACGACTACTTATTTTTTGTTGTTTTATCGATATGTAGTTTACGGATTGTTTCTGTCAGGCGATATTTGGTGGTTATTGTTCGGTTTGACATTCTCTAAACGATTTTTCATCTATTGATATTCGTCTTAGAGCTATGTTAACTTTTGAACCCATGATGATGATTCGTTCGATTATGAACTAATCGTTGTCATGGAACCTAGCAGATTTGTTTGAAAAATACTTATGGTTTGATTTCTTGATTGATTTGTGAGATATGTTTATCAGTTACCTAGTATGGTTGTGCTTATCGTTAGATGCGTCGCGAACATCTAGTTTGTTAATCTTTAATGAATGTGAAAGTGGATTTAAGGGTTTAGAACTTGCCATTCTAGCATAAGTTCTTGAATGATTCGTATTGTGATTGTTCATGATTCGTAATATGTCACTAACCATATCATATTACCCTATGTAATCGAAATAGATAACTTGCGCTTAAAACCAATTATACCTCAATTCGTATAGACATATAGGATTGTCATGCAAGCGGTGTCTGCTTAATTGTTATCTCTTTTGTGGTTGTTTAAGTGGTTTGGTTTACGTATACTGAACGATAGCGTATAATGATTTCGTGTTATCTGATTAGTAATCGTTGTTATCATACATATTGATTAAGTTTATTAATACTCTAAGTAATATAAATAATGAAGTTAGGGTTCTATGTTTTCTCTCGCATAAGTAAACTCGTTAGTTAATCTCGTTTGTTAAATTTCTTAGTTATATTCATTCATCCATACTTTATTACTCGTTCAAGCAGTAGTCTAATAATCATACGTTGTTGCATAAGTGAATTCTTGTCATATAGAACTGGTCTTCGTGGGATCGATCTTTCTTACTTATTACTTGCTACTATTTGACCGCTTATACTTGCGTGAGAAAAGGACTAACAGTTACACTATTGGGTTCAATTGTTGTTCTTGTGGTAGCAATGGTACTTCTTCATCAACTAGTGGTGCTGTTGGGACTTCTTTCTCGACAAGTGGTGTTGGTGTTATTGAATCAGTTCTTTTTTTATCATAAATAGGTAGAGCAACTATTATGTCAAGGTCTCGTTTTTCTAGCTCCTAAAGTAATTTGACTAACACTTTCGCTTGCACTTCAATTTGTCACAATAACGCCAAATATATTGGTGTGAGATGTATGAGACTATAACAATAGAAAATCTATAACAAGCGAGACCAGAAGAGACATATACTTATTTATTTCTTATTTATTCTAAAAAGCGATGGATATGGTAGAACTCAATAAACTAGTTGTACGTATTGCTTTGTCTTTTACATTCAAGTATGAAGGTGGTTGTATTATTTGTTGTGGACTTGGTTCGAGCAATCGATGTCGTTGTATGTTTATAAAAGATCGTTGCATCGTAATCTATTTAAGAATTTAAAAACCTATATTATATGACAATATATATTCAAAGCTGATCTTAATGTACTTAAGATTCACTTATATTTTCACGTACTTCTACAAAAAATTTACTAATGTAATACACCGGCTTCGGAACTCCTGAATCCTCACTAATTAACACTGCACTCAGTGCAAAATCCAATATCGCGATGTACAAAAAGAGCTTCTCCCCATTTCGAGGTTTTGATAAAATTTCTGGTGATGACAACAAATTTTTAGTGTTTGTGAATACTGCCTCACATTCCGATGTTCATTCAAACCTGCTTGGTCATCATAAAACTTGAAAGAAAGGAAATCATTTATGAGAAAATCTAGAAATAAATCAATTAAGTTCTTCTAACCTTCCTGTCACCAAGCTGAATTCATTGTTATAAAGGCTTTCAACTGTTATGGGTCAGCTTCTATTCATTTTTCACTGATGAAAAACCAAAAAACTTCCCCAACCAAACTCTGAATGTACATTTTCAGGATTTAACTTTAACATGATTGCCCTTCAATTCAAAAAAGCTTCTTCGAAATCATCAAGCTGCACTTCATCTGTTGAACTTTTTACCACAATGTCATCTATATATACTTCCATATTCCTTCCGATCTGAGTAACAAGTGCTTTGTTCATCAACCTCTGATAAGTGGCTCCAGCATTTTTCAATCCAAAGGTCATAACACTATAACAATGGAAGCCCCTATCAGTTATGAAAGTTGTGCATTTTTTATCTTTTGGATCCATTTGAATTTGATTATATCCTGCAAAAGCGTCCATGGAAGTTAAAATTTTATTGCCTAAGGTAGAGTCAATCTACTGATCTTTGGGACAAGCTCGATTCAAATCTGTAAAATCCACACACATTCTCCATTTCCCATTCTTCTTTTTTACCACTACCGGATTTGTTGTCCACAAAGGATACTGGAACCCCTTTATGTGTATGAACTTAGATAATCGATCCACCTCGGCAAAAATCGCTTCCGATTTTTTCGAGGGAAACACTATTCTTTTCTAAATAACCGGCTTGACCTTCGGATCAATAGCCAAGCTGTGACGAATTACCTCAATTGGTTTTCCTGTTACATCATCTGTCCTCCAAGCGAAGACATCCAAATTAGAAGATAAAAAATCCAGCAGTTGTTAACGTAGAAGCGGGGTCAGTGAAGTTCCAATTTGAAGCACCTTTCCTTCCGAAAAAGTAAACTCCTCAATTTCTTCACTTACCGTTAAAGACTCTGGGGTTTCCCTCAGATCGCCAACCCTTTCTTCCAAATCCGAGAGCACCCCTTCTAACTGCTATTCATACATTTAGTCTCCACTGCTAGATCCTCGGATCCGAAGTGGAGTGGCATAGCATTCCCTAGCTACCTTATGGTCGCCTCGAACGACTCTAATCCGATCTCCAACCACATACTTAAAACATTGATTAACTGTGGATACAACCCCATACATTCTTGAAAGCCATGATCTTCCAAAAATAGCATTGTAACTCATGGGACAATCCACCACCACAAAAAGTACGTGGACATTTTTCTTAAATGTTACTTTTCCCAAACTCACTTCGCCCTTGAATTCTCCAACAACACGAGCTCTTACACCCGTGAATCCTATAATTATCCGATATGATTGAGAAATCCGAAATGAATATCGTTCTTTAGGAGACACAAAACGCGGTTTTCATGCTCAATTTTAGCTCGTCGATCATCACAGGATCGATTAAGATTTGGTCTCCCATCTCAGTCTTTTTTGTTTCTTGTCTAACCTGAGATTTAAACTTCGCCGAGTGGATACTCTGTTATATTCGTTCATACTTTTCATTTAACGCATTTATCTTATCTAAAAGCTGGTTCATTCGCACCTCAATGTCAGATTGAGTTTGAATCAGATATGATCCATCAATGCCAAAACTTAACCTTAAAATGAAATTTGTTACAAAAGATGACAAATTTCTCTTTAGTCGTTTACAATTAAACATAGTCACACATCCTTTTTAAAACTTACATCATATATAATTCAATGACTAAACTTAAGAAACACCATGCGACGAGACTAAAAACTCTGACCATGGAATAATAAACTGTTGTCCGACCTAATAGAATATCTTTTTATATTGAATACAACAAGGTATAGCACATGAAAACATGGTCAATCATGCATTTCTACTTTTTAATTTTAATGTAAGTTAGATTAAGCTTTCAAATTAAATTATTTTGAACCATAAAAACTTAGACGAAAAGGATAGATTCAAACTTATTATTTTCCCTACAACAGTAAGGTAAAAGGAAATTAAGCTAATCCTCAATCCATCGTGCACTTACGAATTGAATAACAACTTTACAACCGTCTAACAGCCATAAGTGTCATACAAGAATCATCTCACACTTATTTAAAGTCTCATCCTCACCCTTTCCAAAACGCGCCATCCCAAATGCCTACGAAATACCTATTGATATGCAAGAAGATCTCTCGATCCCACAGTATCGAACTCAGTTAGTATTTTCAATTGGTAGGAGAGGAACGGGAGATTCCGGTAACCGCCCCGCCACCACCGGTAGAGAATCAACGTCAAGAGCCGGCGTTTTACTCTTTTCACTTTCAGGAACAGGCGAGATCGGAGAGCCAGATGATTTTGGCACCACTACTAAGGCAACAAGAAGCGTCAGTCTCCCTGGGAAACTATTTTTTTCAATTGGATATTCCGATGATCAACAAAGATGGAGGCCGCAGTATCCAGTGGGATCATTGCGTTCTGGTATCCAGTGGGATCATTGCGTTCTGACAGGCGAGATCCAGAAGCAGAATTGGCGGGGTGTCGTCCCCGTTCAAAAGTTGCTCGGCGTAACTACGGAAACTCACCGGGTAACGGAAAGGACGCCCACGTGCCTAATCCGTTCGCATGGGATACAACCGAGCGTGCTAAGGTAAAAAGCTCGGAAGATTTACAACCATAATTTCTGGTGAGTTTGAGTGCAAGAGACTGCCTGAAACCTTTGATTTCGGAGAAAAAGAAATCCATCAATTGGCTGTTTTTATTCTTGGCTGAAATGCGGGGTTGCTGCACTCTTCAACAGTTGTAGGAATTCTTGTAATTTCTCGATCTTTATGATCATCACTTCTTTCTTTGCTGAATAACTAATCGCCTTTTCAACTTCTTCTTTATCCCTCCCTCTATCTATATATAGATAAATTTAAGTATGATACCACAGTTGTAATGCTATAGTCAGTTTTATATTCCTATATATAGTTGAACAAAAATAATAACGATGTTTATTATAATAAAATAAAATAATAATACAATTAAATATAAAAAAGCTAAATCATAGTCTAACTACGGTGGTGGTGTTGGAGGAGGATTCTGATCGGTTGGAAGATTTATTGCTGCACTCTTGAATTGAGTTACTCACACTTTCTAAAACCGTTTGTAAGAACTTGAAATAATTAAATGAAGAAAACTTGTATATTATTGTTGTATGGATTATAAAGAACATATCTTGTTGTTGCTATTGTCTTGTCTCTAGATTTTACTTATCTTACAAATGCTATATTAACTCACTATATGATTTCCCGAATTGAGAGAGCTCTTAGGTTGCTAGTTTCTTATTGGTGCAGCCTTTCATGATCGTCTAAACACTTTTCCAAACGGAAGTACGTCTTTAGGTGCAGTTTTTTGCTTCCCACTCAAACCAACCTTCCTTACATTGTCAAGATAACTTCCGTACATTTCAACGACACTTGTGAGATGAGGTATGATAGAGGCATAGGGGTTCCACACGCATGTTTATCCTGAGCTCATTGTGCATATTCACGAGCCACTCATTTCGGACTGCGCCGATAGACCAGAAGAAGGATTCCTCACTGTGTCAATTTTGGCTAACTTGGCCTTAAGGGACCATGTAGTCGCTTAAGGCCGACAAGCTGGCATGCTTGGTCGCGTGTCGTATCAATTACTCTCATTTACTTTGTTTCTTGGTGTCAAACTAATGGAGTGTTTCCGATCACGATCGAACTTTTCTCTAAAGTGATATCGCGTAATGGCATATGATGAGGAAGAATAAAAGACAAGGGCCAAAATGCATAGAAATAAAGGTGTAAGGGCTAAAATGCATAAGTTGTAAAGATATGGTTAAAATAGGAAGGAACCTTAAAGGGGGACCAAAAGATGTAATTAAACCAGTTATAAGCGTGTGGGGTCCGCAATTGTACTATAAAAGGACCACACACGCTTCACGAATCTCGAGATGAATAGTACGGCTTTCTCTCTCTACCTTTTTAGCATTTTCTCTCTCTAGATCTAACACTCAAATACTCTTCTAATTCTTAATCCTCTCTCAACAAATCTCCTCATAACAAAGTCACCCTCGGACCATCTTTTAACTCTTCAGTGGCGCCGTCTGTGGGAAACGAAAATCGCTCCGACGATAATCGCTCCCTAGAAATAATTCATGTTCCGAGGAGAATCATGGAAGGCCGAGGGGACGATTTAGTTGATCGCTGTGAGGAAAATATGGAGGCGGATGACTTTCGAAATGACTTGGAGTCCGAAGGAGAAGGAGGTCGGCGAGTTGAAAATATTTTTGATGACTCCGCTCTTTTGGCTCAGAGGAATGAACTATTGCTGGAGATCGAAAGGTTGAAGGCGGAGAAGGAAGTTGCGCAAGGAAATGTTCGATCGGAGATAAGAAGAGTACCCGTCGAACAAAAGGAGGAGCGCGAGGTTGAAATTCGACCCAAGAGGAGAGATGACAAGCATCAGAGGCATGAGCGACAGTCTCCGAGGAGGAGAGAAAGATACCGTTCGGACTCGGCTACTTCAAGTGACTACTCGCGATATAGCACTTCTGAATCATCCCCGCGGAGATATCGCAGAAGGAGAAAGCGTGACCAGAGGCGAGCTGGCGCCCGAAGGGGAAGGAGTTCGGAGAGGAAATCTTCGCGGGAAAAGAGTCGCCATGACCGGGCCGGTGATCGCTCTCATGAGCAGGCAAAGTACCTTGGGAAGGAGGATACGGGCCCTCGAAATTCAGAATGGCAGTAGCAGTACACTTTGCCCTCCGAGGAGGGCCTGTACTTTTCAAACAACGATAATTTGAGGTCTAATATTTATCGTACAGGGCATAACTGGAGAGCCTCTCCTCTATCATCGGAGATCTTAGTAGGAAATCTCCCAAAGCATTTGGACATTTCGAAGCTTGAAAAATTCGACGGGACTCAGGATCCGGACAACCACATCGAGCAGTTTAAGAACTTTATGATAAACTTCGACGATGATGATAAGCTCTTGTGCAGAGCATTCTCTCAAACCTTCAAAGGAGTGGCATCCAAATGGTACAACAGGCTACCTCAGGGCTCTATTAAGAATTTTGACATGTTCTGGAATATTTTTAGACAACACTTCGTGGGGAGTAAGAAATTCCGAGCCAACGGAGACACCATAATCTACTGTCGGCAAAAAGTGGGAGAGAGCCTCAAAAACTATACCAATCGCTTTGTCAAGACCAAAACAGATATGGAGTACTGTAAGGATTCAGTAGCGCTTGCAGCGTTCATGATGGGTTTGCTCCCCGGGTTGTTGAAAGACACGGTGACAGAAAGTCAGGCAATGACCTTCGGATCATTGCTAGATCAAGTAGAGAAGAGAATCTTGGTGGAAGAAACCCAAGCCTCAGAGAAAGGTTCCGGAGAACAGTTGGACCATAATCAATTTCAGAGGGCTGAGCCAAGCTCTCAGGGCCCCCGATCGACCGTTCAAGCTAAAAGTACGGGTCAGTATCCTCCAAGGCAAAAATCAAACCCGCAGTACTATGGCAATCAACCAAGCCATAATCAAGGGGGGAGATACATGTCAAACAAATGGACTCGACCCGACTACTATGCGGAGTTAACAGAAAATGTCGCTGCAATATTTGATAAAGCTAAATCTTCGGTCACGTTCAGGAAGCCCTTTCCCATACAGACACCGAGGGAGAGCAGAAGCGTTAATAAAAATTGCAAGTATCACGAGGATGTGGGCCACGATACCAAAGATTGCATAGACTTGAAGAATGAGGTACAGGCTCTCATCAAAAATGGGATGCTGTTGGAGTATGTCAAGAAACACTCCTAGAAAAACGCCGTGGTGAAAGCTGTCTCGAAGAACACTGACACAGCCATGGTAATTTCCGAAGGGATTGACGATTTTGACATCGAGAAAGAGTATTTGGACCCGAAAGTCGGGCGGAACAATGTAAACTTGGTCGAAGAGGAAATTCCAAGGGGGAGGGTGGATAGTCTTTGTGCATTTTTTGAGTCCTTAGCAATCTTTGGCGGAGACACTATTGCCGGGAATTCGAACAGCTCTCGCAAAAGGCACACTGTGAATTTGACCACCCAGATCGAAGCTGGAGTCTCCGCACAAATGCATCGATCGCCTTCTCCTATTATTTGTTTTGATGATGATGATATGCGTAATGTTGCAGGCCCTCATGAGGACGCTGTAGTGATCGCGACGGGCATTGCCGGGGATCGGATTCAAAAAATACTCATCGACACAGGAAGCTCTGCGAATATCCTGTTTATGAGCACCTATCGCCGCATTTCGAACCCACCGGTCATCCGAAGATCTGATAGAACGATAGTGGGCTTCACTGGTGCCACAGCGATTGTCGTGGGAGAGTTTCAATGTACGGTGGAGTTGGGTCGTGGACCATTTAAAAAAGAAGTGGAGGTACTCTTCATTGTGGTTGACGCGCCCACCTCATATAATGCTATCCTGGGACGCTCTTGGTTGTCTAGGATGCACGGTGTCATCTCCACGGTGCATCAATGTATAAAGTACGTTATCGGGAACAATATTGGTACGGTCAGAAGTAGCCAAAAGATGGCACGCGAATGCTACCAAATCGCCCTGTCTTCCAAGGGAGTTCGAGGGGGGCCCTCTGACTCAGCATAGCAATTAAAGGGGCCACCCTCCGAGGTCATCCCTTGTGATGATCCGAGGGAGGCCCCTGGATTTCAGGTCCCGGAGGAGGATTCTGCAACACATGAGTTCGCGGCTGGCAAAGTTCTGAAAATAGGGGTCCATCTCTCCCCCGAGTTTAGAGGGAAGTTAATTGCTTTTTTATCTGATAAGCTCGATATGTTCGCTTGGTGTGCGCAGGATGTCACTGGGGTGCCGCCGGAGATTATATGTCACCAGCTTGCCTTGCGATCGGATGTCCGACCAATAGTGCAAAAAAGGAGGCCTGTCTCCCCGGAAAAGGCCTCAGCAATTTTGTTGGAGGTCGAACGACTCTTAAGTATTGGACATATTCGCGAGGCGCACTATCCCCTATGGGCGTCAAATCCGGTGTTGGTGAGGAAGAAGAACGGCAAGTGGAGGATGTGTATCGACTTCACGGAT
Organism: Limnanthes douglasii subsp. nivea; assembly: GCA_036936605.1. NCBI lineage: Eukaryota > Viridiplantae > Streptophyta > Magnoliopsida > Brassicales > Limnanthaceae > Limnanthes > Limnanthes douglasii. The sequence goes on along the minus strand of JAUPFV010000003.1, from coordinate 64,767,039 downwards.
TTAAACCGCGCTTGTCCTAAGGATCCTTTTCCTGTCCCGCGCATTGATCAATTAGTAGACTCGACCTCCGGAAATCGATTGCTATCTTTTATGGATGCTTACTCGGGCTACAATCAAATCCGATTGGCTGCTAACGATGAGGAGAGCACTTCTTTTATTACCGGGCGAGGTCTATACTGTTACAAGGTCATGCCGTTCGGGTTAAAAAACGCGGGGGCAACTTATCAGCGCCTGGTTAATAAAACTTTCGAGGAGCAGATTGGGAGGAATATGGAAGCTTATATCGACGATATGTTGGTGAAGAGTGAGAAAGACGACGACCATTTCGCTGACCTATCAGAGACATTCCACAACTTGCGGAGGGTCAACCTCAAGCTCAATCCAGAAAAGTGTATTTTTGGAGTACGGTCGGGTAAATTCCTTGGCTACATGATCAGTGAAAAAGGCATTGAGGCGGACCCAGAACAGTTAAGAGCGTTGATCACCATGAGCCCTCCTCGAAGCATTAAAGAGGTGCAAATCCTGACAGGGCGATTGGCTGCCCTAAATTGATTCATTTCCCGCTCGTCGGACAAGTGTGCCCCGTTCTTTAAAGTATTGCGGAATGCCAAGCAATTTTGTTGGACCGAAGAATGTTCGACGGCATTTCGACAAATTCAGGAGTATCTAACCTCTCCGGAAGTTTTATCTAAACCCTTAGTGGGGGAGACGCTGATTGTTTACGTAGCGATATCCACGTGTGCTGTCAGTTCCGTTCTCCTCAGAGAAGCTGACTCTCTTCTGAGGCCAATTTATTATGTCAGCAAGAGTTTGCTGGACGCCGAAAAGCGATATCTTACCTTGGAGAAGGTGGCTTTGGCGTTAGTCACCGCGGCGCGAAAAATGAGGCCTTACTTTCAAGCCCATCCCATTGTGGTTCGAACAACGTTTCCCCTGAAAAGTCTATTACAAAGACCAGACATCTCTGGCAGGATGACTAAATGGTCCGTAGAGTTGGGAGACTTTGACATAACATTTGAGCCTCGCACAGCGATAAAGGCACAGGTTTTAGCAGATTTTCTGGTTGAATTCCACTCCGACAGGGACGAACAGGAGGTATCTGACATAATTGCCGAGGAACAGTGGGTAGTAAGAACGGATGGGGGGTCGAACGTCTCAGGCTGCGGGGCAGGTGTTCAGTTAATATCCCCGCAAGGGGTTGTTATGTTCCAAGCCATCCGTTTCGGTTTCAAAGCTACTAATAATGAGGCTGAGTATGAAGCAGCTTTAGCCGGCCTACGCTTAGCTCAGATATGCGGGGCTCGACGGATAAAGCTGGTCAGTGATTCTCAGTTGGTAATAAATCAAGTTTCGGGGGAGTCCGAGGCACGAAAGGAAACATTGGTACAATACTTGAAACTGATGAAAGATTTGGCGTCGGGTTTTGAGGACGTTAAGTTCGAACATGTCCGACGAGAACTGAATGTCGTCCCGGATTCTCTTGCTTCTGCTTCGCGGACAGAAGGCTATCCCTGGGTTTTGGTCCAGACATGCCCGTCGATCTCGGTCGGTAAAGACCATGTGATGAACATCTCGGAGGGAAATCGTGCGACCACACCTGACTGGAGAACAGTCCTCATTGATTTCTTGGCTCGTGACATTTTGCCCGCCGACAAATATGAAGCCAGAAAAGTTAGATTTAAGTCGCACGGTTACATTTTGCTGGACGGGTCGCTGTATAAGAAATCTCTGAGTCGGCCATTACTGAGGTGCTTGAGCGGACACGAGTCACAAATTATCCTCTCCGAGTTACATGACGGCGAAGGATCCGCTCATTGTGGATATAAAGCTTTGATACGCAGGGTATTCTTGGCAGGTTATTATTGGCCAACTATTTCGGCTGATGCAAAAGATCTGGTCAAACGTTGTGACACATGCCAGCGGTATGCTAATGTAATCCACAAACCAGGAGCATTGATGGAAAGCATCTCAGAGGCAGTTCCTTTTGACAGATGGGGCGTTGACTTGGTCGAACCTCTACCAATGGCCTCTGGGGGCAGACAGACGATAATTGTGGTTGTTGATTATTTTTCAAAGTGGGTGGAAGCTGAGCCACTCGCGGGAACGAAAGCCAAGGACGTGATCAAATTTGTTTTGTCTAACATCTGTTGTCGTTTTGGTGTACCATTGCAGATTACAACGGATAATGGACCACAGTTTGATAACAAAGAATTTCAGAGTTTTTGTGTGTCAAGGGGCATACGACAATGTTTCTCGGCACCATTTCACCCTCAGGCAAATGCCCAGGTGGAGGTAACTAATCGCACCATCCTCGACGGGTTGAGAAAGAACTTAGAAGGTAAGGCGGGGAAATGGCCCGATTATTTACAGGAGGTGTTGTGGGCATATCGAACGACCCAACGAACAACCACCGCTGTGTCCCCTTTTGCCCTAGTTTATGGAATGGATGCCGTGGTCCCTCCGGAGATCCTCTTCCCTTCACATCGAATAGCAACTTATGACTCGATCATCAATGAAGAACATAGAGCATTGGCTTTAGACTTGGTGGAGGAAAAGAGGCAGCGGGCGCATTTGGCTTCCCTTCACTATCAAACTCTTATGCGGAGCCGATATGCATCCAAAGTCAACCATAGGGATTTTCAGGTGGGAGACAAGGTCCTACGGAAAATCTTCCTGCACACTAAGGATAAGAGTTTGGGGAAGCTGGGCCCTAACTGGGAAGGTCCATATACGGTCACCGAAAGGATAAAACCAGGCACTTATCGGTTGAAAGACAAAGATGGACGATATCTCCGCTTACCTTGGAATATTGAGCATTTAAAGCTGTACCTCGATTAGCAAGAGCTCGGAGAAAATATTGTATTTCTTTTCACTTTCTATGTATCCCTCGGGAAAATTTTTGGTGAGGACACACTCTTTCCTACCCTGTTAGGCACAGGAAGGTTTTAATGAGGTGTTTCGGTGATCCCATTAATACAAAGTTTCTTTGCCTTTAACTATTTTTTGGGTCACAGTAACATGTGCCTCAAATTGTTGTCCCTCACACTATTTTTTGAGTCACAGTCACATGTGCCTCGAATTGTTGTCCCTCACACTATTTTTTGAGTCACAGTCATATGTGCCTCAGATTGTTGTCCCTCACACTATCTTTTGAGTCATAGTCACATGTGCCTTGAATTTCCGTTCTTCGAATTATTTTTTTGGGACTATCAAACTATTCGTCGGGTCACATTAAAGTGTGCCACGATGTTTTGGGACCTTCGAACTATTCTTCGGGTTACATTAAGGTGCACCTCGAAGCAATTCTCAGTTATGAGTTAGAATATTCGGAGACCTTACAATTAGTCAACGGTCAATAAATTGGAGTTCGATGGCCACTCAGTTGAAGTCCGATGGCCTTATTACAAACATAAAACTTTATTGCAGAGATCCTGCGCGTTATTCAAAGCCCCAATAAGTTGAAATTCGAAGGCCTTACTGTAAAGATAAAACTTGCTAAAAATATCTAAGTAATAATTGTTCGACGGACAAATAAAATTGGCATTCGAAGGCCTCATTGCAAGTATAAAACTTGCTGAATCTATCTGAGTGCAAATTGATTCGAAGGCCACGTAAGTTGGAGTTCGAAGGCCTAATGATAAACATACAACCTACTAAATTTATCTAAGTTAAATTCTGTCGAAGGCCAAAAGAATTAGTAAATTTATCCAAGTGCTCATTGTTCGAAGGGTTAATAAAATAATAAGTTCGAAGAACAATACATTGATGAGTCAAATATCCAAGTACTCATTGGAACAGCAGAACAGCTTCCAACCATTACAAAAAGAGGCCTTTTAGGCCATACAAAAACTACCTACAACACTTTCGCCTAGTCGGCATTCTTCGAACTATCACTCCCCTCGCTTTCTGAGTCTTCACTCTCACTTACAACTACTTGGGGTGGGCGAAGTTCTGGGGGGACAAGCTTCCAGAAAGGCCCCAGTTCATAGTCAGGATGATCGGTGAATATCTGGGTTAATAAGCCGGCTCGAGTGGCAGCATCTCGAGCTTGTAAAGTCTTCGAACAGGTGGCAGCATAAGCATCTGCACCTTTCTCCTTTGCCTCTTCGATTTCTGCTGGGAAACATCTGATCTTCCTCTCCAAATTATCGCGCTCTTCGACTACTTTTCGAAGAGACTCAGTACATTGCTCAAATCCATCACAGGCCTTGCGATGCCCTTTCTTGTATTCAGATATCAACAGCTCTTGGGTACTGGTTTTCTCCTTGTACAAATCCCTTTCTTGTTGGCAACATCTTTCTAGCATGATCACATAGCTCTCAGAGGCAGAAAGGCGCTCGTACAGGGCGTCAGCTTGGCCTTCGATCACTGCATACTCCTTCTTGGCCTCCTCGAGTTGAGAGGCAGCCACTGATGCTTTGAACTTGTAATAATTTTTACGCTTTTCGAGATGGCGCATCTTCTTTCCTCGGTTCACTGAAGTATGTAGCAGCCTTCGCAGATTCATTGAAAACTCATCGTCTAAGGGGATCTCGAAGGAGCTCGAAGGAGACCCTAAATCTGCAGAATCAAATTCAGAAAAATTACCACAAGCCACATCAGGGTGAACGAGTAATGGAGGGTTTGTTCGAGGAGCAGGGATAGGAGCCAGCCTTGGAATGCCTTCGAGGGAGGCTGGGTGAGACGCCTCCATCAGAGGAGAGTGCAAAGATTGGTAGGAAGTTTCCTTGGGTGATAGGCCACCCCTGTTTTCAGCATCAATGGCATCACTTTGGACTTCTCTTTCGAAGTTAGTCCCTTCATTGTTATCAGGAGTTTCTCCTCCCTCAGATTGTTCTTCGATGGGCTCAAGAAGAATGCCCTTTCCCTTCAAGTCTTTTTTCTTGTTATCTTTCTTTGGTGGAAGGATGGCAGCAGGAGGGGGAGGAGTGGCATTTGTTGAAACAGCAACACTTGATCGAGGGGTTTCAGTTGTTCGAGGGGCTTCAGTTGTTCGAAGGTTACTGGAATTCGAGGCCCCTCCATTCTTCGAAGAGTGTGGCTTTTGAGTGTTAGTGGCTGGTTTGGGATTTGTTGGTTGAGGTGGTACTGCTTCATCTTCTGGCGATTCTTCCAAGTGACTTTGCGACAGAGCGCGTTTGGGCAGGTAAATTGTCACATCTTGTTGGCTACACCGCTCTAATACCTCCCTCTCCGAAGGCGGCGTCATTAACTTGCCCATGCTAAGGCGGTCGAGGGGATTCAGCCTCCATAATCGACTCCTCGCCAGATTGTCATCAGTAAAGCACTGCCGAAATCGATTATCCCATTTGTCTTTTGCCCACATGCAAAGATTGGTGAAAATAGTTGTAGCTCCTTCGACATACTCTGTGTAAGGTTTTGATATGCCGGTCATAGCTGAAACAAATAACAACGGATGAGAATGGTTACACAGAATATATTGTTCAAAGCCACGTGTGTCTTCGAGGGTGTCTATTTTTCGCAGACACCTATGAAATTCGAAGGAGTAGTAAACTTAGAAAAATATAGACTTACAAGTTCCAAATTCGAGCGCACATAATGATTCGAGGAGTAAAAAGAAGAGCTAGCACTTACATTTCATGGTCCACTTCAAGGAGAGCTTATGTGGATTCGAAGGAGTGGCTTCGGAGCCAGTCTCCCAGCAACCAGAGAAAAAGAGGAACTGTTGCCTCCATTTTTTATCTGCCTCCAAAAGATCCTTCAACACTTTTTGCCCCCGGTTGAATGTCAATGAGTAGAAGGGGAAGTAAGGGTTTCGAGCAAGACCAGCAAGACCAATGATTTGTTCCAGTAAAAATTCTTGGCCTGAGAGCCTTGAGGCCATTATGCAAGCCATTAACGTGAACCACATATTGGGCCCAACCTGTGAGGGGCAGAGATCTATTTTCGAGAGGTACTCAATAAAGAAGGGGTCTAAGGGATACCTTAGCCCCCAGTTCATGATTTCTGTGTAGACCACCACCTCATGGTCCCTCACAGATAAGGGCGTCTCTCCTTCGGAGGGAAATCGAATGTTGACATACTGAGGAATGCCCCATCGAGCCCTAAGCATTGTTTCCTCTGCCTTCGAGAAATACTTATACTTAATATTGGCGAGGGCCACCATGTGCTTATTCTCAATGCCCCTGATATTGTTGCCGGCAATATTATCTAACTGCAAGGGCAAAGTCACATCTCCCTTAGATTTTGGCGCAATCCGGCGAGCTTGTTCCTCGGATATTGCCGAAGAGGAGGTACCACCATTTGCAGGACCTGACGAGGAGGTAATAGGCTTCCTCTGTCCGAGGAGCTTGTTGAAAGGTTCCATAACTATGGGGTCTAATGTTTCTTCATGCCTAATCCGCATATCTTCCTCGGTGATAAGTGTTCTTGAGGGGGAGAATTGAGTACCATGGATGGTCATGGACGGTGTGGAGGGCAGACTAGACACATCCGTTCCTGGTCTTCGAGGAGGACTTTCAGTATTGTGCTCCAAGTTTTGCCTTCGAGGAGGACTTTCAGTATTATGTTCCAAGTTTTGCCTTCGAGGAGGACTTGCAGTATTTTGCTCCATATTTTGCCTTCGAGGAGGACTTTCAGTATTGCGTTCCAAGTCTTGCCTTCGAGGAAGACTATCAGTGTTACGATGCAAGGCTGGCCTGCGAAGCGGACTTTCTGGGTTTCGAGGAGGACTCCTCGAAGTCCTTCGGGGACTTGGAGATCGTTGGGGGAGATTTTCAACATTAATTGGGGCAGTGGGTTCTCGAATTGTTAGGGCAGTCTCTTTGGCCCGCTTTCGTTCGTGGGAACTTTTTCTATCTCTATGGGATTTTTTCCTCTTCGAACCTGATGAATGCTTATGAGACCTTTCTTTGCCCATTTCTCTTGGATGATTTGTTTCGCTGAGCAAGCTTTGACGAGCTACTTCTCGAGGAATAATGGCGGTCGAGTTATGCGAAGGAGGCCAAGCACAAAAAAAAGTTGTAGTCGATGGAGGGGGACGAGGTCGTACGTCTTCACCAGCAGCAACCCTCTCTTCGAATCGTTTACTGATCAACAACCACTCAGGAATTCGACGGGGCTTGTTCGCCAGCTTTATCTCTCTAGAATTAATTGAACAGAAGTTGCAGTAATGAAGGAAAAGGTTGGTATTTATAGAATACTAGTGGGCTTTCTTGACAGATGAGGCCTGGGGACATTTTTGTGTTGTTTTCCTAGGGGTACGACGGTCATTATAGGTGGACATTGTTCGGTCACCTAGCTATAGCAGAAGATGAAGAGTCTTGTGTCAGAGATTGTCATGGGAAGCGGAAGGGTTTTCTGACAAAAGAATGGGTACCGTTTCTCCAAAAGTATGCTGACGTTGGTATTTGTGCAGTGACATCATCAATCCTAGCACCATTTTTCGCCTAAGTATATAATTGTCCGATGACCATTTTGCTTAAAATTTTGCAAGGATTGAGGGGGCTACTCGGTACAGTAGAAGTTCGAAGAGGCCTTTTTCAGGTATTCGAGGAGGTTTATAAACGGTTCGAAGAGATGGTTTGTCGAAGGGGTTTTGTGGAGCTACTTTTCGAAGGACTCATGCAGTTCGAAGGAGGAATAATTTTGGCCTGACAGGAGAATTTTTCAGTCTAATTTTGGCCTGACAAGAGAATTTTTCAGTCTTAGCAAAACGATTTTTACTAAGACTGGGGGGCTACTGATGAGGAAGAATAAAAGACAAGGGCCAAAATGCATAGAAATAAAGGTGTAAGGGCTAAAATGCATAAGTTGTAAAGATATGGTTAAAATAGGAAGGAACCTTAAAGGGGGACCAAAAGATGTAATTAAACCAGATATAAGCGTGTGGGGTCCGCAATTGTACTATAAAAGGACCACACACGCTTCACGAATCTCGAGATGAATAGTATGGCTTTCTTTCTCTACCTTTTTAGCATTTTCTCTCTCTAGATCTAACACTCAAATACTCTTCTAATTCTTAATCCTCTCTCAACAAATCTCCTCATAACAAAGTCACCCTCGGACCATCTTTTGACTCTTCAGCATATTCCTCACAATGGCCGATCACGATCGATCTTTTGTCTCGTCGCCACATGTCGCTTTCTTTATTCCTGTTTCACTTCTCGTGTAGACCAACTGATGTTAGAAGATTTCTTAGATCCATTTTTTTTAACTTAATTCTAGCATAAAATATAAGAAGGTAGACAAGACTTGTGTTTACCAGCATGCTATATAGGTACCTCATTAAAACCTTCATGCGCCACCAGGGTAGGAAAGAGCATGCTATCATTCATTACATAAGTTGAAAGAAAAACTATAATTTGGCATAATTAATCTAGATACAATTTCAAACGCTCAATGTTTCATGGATGCCAAAGTGGTTTCCCCTCCAGATATTATTAGTAACGATCTAAGCAGATCTATACTACATCAGTTAAACGACAATGCCTCGGAAACAAATTCAAGTGTCACTAGAGGCGTATGGATTGTATTCGTGAACCGATGGCAAGTGCTACATATTTTACCAACGCCTAACATAATTAATAATAGAAGGTTCATAATATCCTGCCTGTAAATTTTTCTTCTTAATGTTTTATATCCATATCCACAATGTGTCGATCCTTCCCCATCAATATTATTTTTGATTCATTCTTTCCAAGGCAACGTAATAAAGGTCTTCTTAATGATTTCTCGTACATAATATTTCCAAGGATTGCAAACCCATGCGCCTTGAAACTTAATTTCTCGGCCATCGCTTTATCAACTAGTGTAACCTAGTTAACCACAAGCTCTTTGATGTCATGCCTTTAATCTTTATCTTCACTGGTTGAAATTTGAAAGGATTTGTTTGCAATATAACTCCGTTCGAAATTTATTTCTATCGAGGGACTCTCTTGTGTAAATATTGACGGGTACCCTTCGGAATATGTTGTGATTGCTAGAGAATCGGCAATAGAATATTTAGCCCTATGAAGATGTTCGTACTTGAACTGTAAAATAATGATATTAACCCTCTCAAAGCTTCTAAGTATTTCGTAAGATAATATTTCTAGCCTCGGACCGTCCCGATATGTGATTCGCTAAAATTTGTGAGACACTCAGTAAGAGAACTCTTTTAGCGCAACAATTTTGTGTGAGTGTAAACCCGCCAAATAGGCTTTATAATATTCCTTGTTAATCGATACTATGAAGCCAAATCGAATTGTATCATATATCACTTCCCTCATATGACCTATTAACATAACCCTTGCTCCACAACAAGAGCGCATAAACCCCCATCAGTCTAAATGACGCACTCAACTTTTCGTTCATCGCTAATGGGTTCCAACATCTTGTCGTTGAGAATAAAATTCAACTAAAACATCAGCCAAGGTTTGGGCTTTCATTGTCGTTCGTGACTGAAATTTAATAGCAAAATATTTTAAAGGATTTGTTTGCAATATAACTCCGTTCGAAATTTATTTATATCGAGGGACTCTCTTGTGTAAGTATTTACGGGCACCCTTCGGAATATGTTGTGGTTGCTAGAGAATCAGCAATAAAATATTTAGCCCTATGAAGATGTTCGTACTTGAACTGTAAAATAATGATATTAACCCTCTCAAAGCTTCTAAGTATTTCGTAAGATAATATTTCTAGCCTCGGACCGTCCCGATACGTGATTCGCTAAAATTTGTGAGGCACTCAGTAAGAGAACTCTTTTAGCGCAACAATTTTGTGTGAGCGTAAACCCGCCAAAGAGGCTTTATATTATTCCTTGTTAATCGATACTATGAAGCCAAATCGAATTGTATCATATATCACTTCCCTCATATAACCTATTAACATAACCCTTGCTCCACAACAAGAGCGCATAAACCCCCATCAGTCTAAATGACGCACTCAACGTTTCGTTCATCGCTAATAGGTTCCAACATCTTGTCGTTCAGAATAAAATTCAACTAAAACATCAGCCAAGGTTTGGGCTTTCATTGTCGTTCGTGACTGAAATTTAATATCAAAATATTTTAATCTAACTAACCACTTCGTCATTCGTCCAGATATTTTGGGCTCTTGTAATATATGTTTCAAAGGGAAAAAATCTCATACTACTGTCAAATGTTCCTGGAAGTAAGATATCATTTTCTGAGCTACTGTAACTAGGTCAAAAACAATTTTTTCCAACTTCAAGTATCTTTTTTCCCATCTAACAAGCTCTTACTCACATAGTATATTGGTCGAGGATGAATACTATTTAATTTTAATAAAAGCTTTATCACATTATGGGGTCCAACTAAAACGGCTTACCTAACTCAACACCCGAAAGAAAATAGCATATTTATCCAAAGATCTGGATGTGCTCCCTCAATCATATACTATCACCTACCATTTCATGATATTCAGCAAATTTGTTAGGATTACCCTGATATTTTTTTCACTGCTCAAACTCTCTCCATGATACACCCAACAAAAGTAGTCTTCCAAAAATCCATATCTCACTATATGTTGATGCATTATACCAGTTATATTTGGGCAAATATTTCTGCATTTTGGACATGGACACAATAGCAATGTACTCTCCCCTATCGAACTTTTGTGCATCCGATTTCGTAAAATAAAGCTATCGACACAATCAAATAATTCATCTATGATATACGTCCTAGTAATATATAAACGATGATACACCCATGCACGATTAGTTATCATATCAGTAGGTATCTAAACTTGTAAAATAGAGTTATTGACACCTTTAACAATTTATCACTCTGTTATTTTCATGCATTGACATATAAGCATACAAGCAAGCACACAAAAATACAAAACATATTTTTACAAACTTTTTTTAATCAAACATGTAATTCGACAATTAATTAAAAAATTATGTTAAAAAAATACTAAAAAATTAATGACAATATAAAAAATGCATGCATCGATTAACAAAATGACATCAACTTAAACTTTTACAATTATCGAATTGGCTGGTTTAGAGAGGATAGAGTTTAGAGTTAATTTGAGAAAATTATAAGAGTAAGGATTTTAAAAGACGGTTGGGTCAACTTATTAGATTTTGGACCAGTTTTAGTTTGTAAAATAATTTAGGTAGAATTTATAAGCGAGTTTCAGTTTTAGTAAATCCAATTGATAAAAATTTGGGCGGATTACAATTTAAATAATAAATTTGGGTTAAAGTTACGCGATCGAATAAAATATTAAGTGCGTTGACTCTTGGAGTGGCCCATGGCGTCACTAAGGCCTGTGATTTAAAAAAACAAAAAAAACCATAAAACAATTACGTCACAAACCCGTTCTAATTAGAGACGTTGTGCAATAAAAAAGTACGATCATCGTAACTTCATTGTAAGAATTGACCCGTGTTTCATGAAATTGGTCAAAAAAGGCTATGTTGTGGAATATCAAACCTGGTTGTCAATACCTTGTTATAACATTATTTTTGTAATAAGTTATAAACTAATTGTATAATGTATTTTGTTTTAGTTTGTAATTCGGTTTAGATTATGAAATATTTTGTGAGCCAATTTTAGAGTTTGCATGTAAGTTCTATAGAATATGTGACTTAACTCGGAAAGAAAATGCAAGATGTTTGAAGTTAACCATGCAAGAAGTTTAGAATTACATACTTTGGAGACATACGATTCGCGTGGTATATAACCATGTGATTCTTGGGATACTAACCATGTGATTCTTGGGATACTAACCATGCGATTCCAGTGACATTAATAATGGGATCTTGGGGATATTAACAATCTAATTCTAGCAATACTCGTTATGTGATTCTAGATGTATTTTATATGCGAAATATTAATGTGTTCTCTATGCGAGATAAAATATGACTGATCTATGGAATTCTATTTTATTTTCTCTGTGCCTTCTTAGATCCATCTTCATTATACTCCCTTTGATTATTCTTTCGTGTGTATCTCCCGGGATTCATGACCTCACTAATGATAATGATGACTTCATGTGTCAAAACACTTTTTCACTCATGAGACATGTGAGTTTTCTTATCAACGTGTCAATTATTTCCTGACACAAACATGCGTGTCTTCCAAAACGACTTGTGAATGATGAAGTGTGTCACAAATTCCTTACACTTCCCAACATGTGTGCGCCTCAAATCATAGGTGGAGCGGTTATTTTCCAAAAAACGTTTTATCTTTCCTATATCTTTGACACTTAAAGAAAAATATTCAACTGTTTGGGCCTTCGAAACCATTGGAAGTCCACATATCCCTCTATAAATACATTAACTCATTTACTACTTCATAATTATTCATCTTTATAGTTTATACAGATATATGGAGAAAACTTTTTGGTTAGAGAGAGAAACGTGTTTGTTGCTTTTTAAAGCATTTTTCCACCTTTCATGCCTAGAAAATCCGAAAATATTGAGAGATATAAGATTTTAGAGTGGTTCAACATCAGTAAAAGATATCAAAAGAGGAAAGTTGCTAGCATAGATGAGGAGCCCAAACCACAGCAAATTCTCCAAACTTCTTATTATGGTCATTGACATACGATAAACAAAAATACTTTGAGGTGACTGAGACTTCAAACACCAAAGCTCCATTGGATCTTCTATAAATACTTTAACTCATTTACTATTTCATAGTTATTCATCTTCATAGTTTATAGAGATATATGGAGAAAACGTGTTGGTTAGAGACAGAAATGTGTTTGTTGCTTTTTAAAGCATTTTTCCACCTTTCCTGCCTAGAAAATTCGACAATATCGAGAGATATAAGATTTTAGAGTGGTTCAACAACTGTAAAAGATCTCAAAAGAGGAAACTTGCTGGCATAAATGAGGAGCCCAAACCACTGCAAATTCTCCAAACTTCTTATTATGGTCATTGGCATCCGATAAAAAAATACTTTGAGGTGACTGGGACTTCAAACACCAAAGCGACCTTAGCCTTTCAAAGAATCCATATAGTACTTCCTCGTTTATTCCAATGGGCGATAAACACTGTGAAACTGAAAATACGAAAGACAATCATTTGAAAAGGAAAAATCCCCAAATCCCACTAAAAAGATACACAAACATTAAACTTACATCTAGTGTTCCTACCCCTCAAAATACCCCAAAAGGTAATCCTCTAACAAATCATATGGTTACTTCTTAAAAAACATCATCAAAACCTGTACGAACAAAGGATGTTGTTCCTCTCCTCGAATCCATCCCAGTAATATGAGAAAGACATATGGTTGATGAATTAGAGGATGATTAAGAGGAAAATATAGTTGATGTGGATGCTCAACCCATCAGATTTATACCTACACCGAATTCCCACGTTGGACCCTTATACCGACTTAACCCTTAACTCCCTTGGGTAAACATGAAACAAGTTCTACTGTCCACCAGGCGATTGAACCAAAGAAGAAGAAACAACGTGGCGTGAGACTGACCACAAACATGGAGTCTATTTTAAAATATAATTTATGGAAGGTCGAAGCTAAACATCTTCTAGCGTTGTGTAAAATTAAGTACAAGTATTATCAACTGTCCAAGAAGGTCAAGCTCATAGACCTATGGGGAATTCCAGACTCTATCCAAATTTGATTTCTTGAGGTTGAGGAAACTCATTTATGAGGTCGGGACCATGAATTAATTATATACTGAGAAATCTTCAATTGGGGTCTTTTATTCTCACAAGACCCTGCTCTAGTGTAGTATATTGGATTGATGAATTTGTGTTTGACTCAAGATGGTCCCAAGTTCTGATGCACCTTGATGGTCTATATACTGGCTTCTTGGAAATCAAAGATTGGATTTTCAATGCAATAATTCTTCGGGCTGACCGACATTTCCAAGAATCCTGACTTTCCCTTCTATTCATTAATCCTTGGGAGGAAGCTCAAGATAGTGAATAACCTCTTAGAAGCTGACAAGAAGTGAAAAAACAAAGATTCTTCTTCTTTTTCGGACTATGAAAGACAATCTTTGAAAATTCTGTTGAGATACCTCATCGGCTCATATTAAGATGGACTAACCGAGGTACTAACTTTTACCTTTACTTTATTTTATTTATTTTATTTGTTTTACCAAGCTTTTCCTGGTGGACAACAATGAAAGGGGTCTTGAAGCCTTTCGGGGAGTATATTGAAGAAGTTAGTCGGTTCTTTCCTCAACTGAGTTATTGGGTTATCACCTTTTGGTCCAATTAATTCCATAGGTGCTTCACACCATCAAATCTTGTCTTTCTTTCTGGTCCAATATCTTTAGATGAGCTTATGGTTCCTCCCATACAAGATGACATACTCAAGCGACTAGAAGCCTTGGACAATCTTTTCTTTCTTTTTACGAGGGTTACAAGTCACCGAGACCCTAAAAACTAGGTGGTTGAAGAAGAAGATGTAAATGTTCATACTGAAGTCGAAGAGGGAAATAAAGATGAAGTTGAAACTGAAAAAGTTAATCCTACTGAGAAAGGTTGCTCCAAGAGGCCACCAAAGAGATACGCATCCAACTATAGAGGTAAGGCGAAAGTTTTCGAGAAGATAATGACACAATAGAATATGTTTCTTAATGGAGTAAGGCAAATGATGGCTAGAGAAGTCAAGGGAATAAAGAAGATAATTCAAAGAATATCGAAGCAAGTTCTCTTGCTTCGGTATATTTGATATCTACGACAATGACTTTCTAGCCAACGATCTTAACAAATTACTTCATGTTTGAGAGAAAAGAAAACCGAAAAGACCACTACAAAAAAATAAGTTGTTCAAAAACATTCCGACGTAAAAACTTTGGAAGAAGATATTTCCCATTACAAAAAGATTGCTACTAAGTGTTCGACGAAGATTGAGGCACTGGAAACTCAATTGAAAATAGAGCAAGTCCAATTTAATGATGAGAGGAAATAGTTTATTGCTAGAGATACTAATCACAATACATTTGTTGACAGTATCACTAGTGCTTATGCTAAAACCAAGTTATATTTGGAGAATGTTTTGAAAGATGTCGAATGACTCACTACCTAAAAGCAAACTCTTAAAAACGTTGTTGAAAAGTATAAAGATGCTTGCCTTGAGAAGTGTGATGCATAATGTATCTCTTGCTTAGAAAAGAGAGATGCTAAGATTAAATCTGTTTTTGTGGTAGAAATTCGTAAACATTTTCCCGATTCGAAGTTAGGAAATCTTTGGGATCGTGTTCCGGAGAAGCACTGCTCGAAAGATGATTCTTTGGTGGATGAATAATATTCCAGCGATTCTTAAGAAGAAAACAACCCATCCTCGAAAACCTTATTAGAGGATGGCGATGAAGGTACCCTTTCGGGGTAAAGAAAAAATATTTTGTTAGTTGTTGTTTCTGTTGTTTTCATGTAGACTCTTGGACACGTTTTTGTTAAATGCTCGTATTCTTTCAAGGCATTTTTTAATATGAGAACTTTTAGGAATATAAATATTCTTTGGTTAATTCTTTTCCACCAAATTTTTTCTTATCTAAATATTGTTATCCATAAACGTTTATTGGAAAACCATGTTGTCCATTAAATAAAAATTATTGGTCAACATTCGTTGGAAGGCTCTTACAATCCAAAATAGAAAAATTGTTGAGCAACATTAGTTAGAAGACCCTTCCGGTCCAAAAGATAAAAATTGTTGACCAACATTCGTTGGAAGACCCTTCCGGTTTAATAAATAAAAATCGATAACCAACATTCGTTGGAAGACCCTTCCCGTCCAAAAGATAAAAATTGCTCACCAAAATTCGTTGGAAGACCCTTCCGGTCCAAAATATAAAAAACATGCAAGTTATTTCAAAATGAGAAATAAATTTTATATATAAGTCGGCTATAAGGGCACCTCGTTAAAAACTTTATGTGCCACTAGGGTAGGAAAGAGTATGCCACCTAGTCCTTATTAGAAGAAACACTTTGCCATGTGTATCCTCAATCTTATTGAGCATAGCTGCCACCCGAGGAGGAGTACTCAATTTCTCTCAAGATCCCGTTCGGAGATGGTCCTCTGAAGGTGACTTCGAACCAACTTGTAAGGGGTAAAGCATTGGTGGAATGAACTGGAATAATTTTCCTTGGCTCATTGATGCGGTTTCCTAATATTAATCTTACCATACTCGTACTAATGTAAATAAGATATCATTATTGTTGTAAAATAAATATTCAAGGTGAGATGTGAATATTAAAAGATAAGCAACAATATAAGTTCAAAGGACTACGTGTGTTCTTTCAAGACCCAGGGAGTGACTCGGGTTACCATTTGAGATGATTTTCTTCTTGTTCTCCTTATCAACCGCTGATGAAGAGAGATTGCATCTTCTATAGATTGTCAGCTTCCAACCGGCCATCAACAGTATTGTTCTCATCACCAATGTTGTATAGGTAAAATAAGGATCCTAAAATTTTAAGATAACCCAACAATTGAAACAAACTAATCTATTGGCATTAAAAAAAATATAACCTAAATGTAATGATACATGACTTTGGGGTAAACAGCGTGTTCGGACTAGCCTGGTTTGGGAATATTCCCATTAAATTGAAATAAATAACAATGTTTGGGTCCAAAAGAAACTGAAGGCCCTAGCTCAACACGTATAAATAAACACTAAGTCAATTAGACCATAATCCATCGAAGTTTTGCCTCGTGTGGGTAACCGAACCTTTATCGCCTTTGGGCCCACTTCTCACGAATGATATTTAGCACAAAAACTTGAATAGTGTTGTAAGAAATTTTATCAAGGGCCAAAATATACTTAGAGCTAATATTTTGTTAATGATGGGGAAGTGTCATTGCCTCTACTTCGGTGGCTTTAGCCTTGTCAACTTTACAATCTTTAACGTTCGAAGTTATTATTCTAGTTGAATTTCAAATTGCAATATTTTCCTCGGATTGACCATATCTAAAGGAGATTCATTGTTTATATCTTTATCAATATATGTTAACTCCCATCAAGTGGATTCAGAAGGAATATTTAATAGGGTTTGGACCATGGACTTGGGTAAATAAATAGGATAATTATGATTTTATTTATTTCTTGGTTCATGGGCTTTAGACCATGGACTTAGGTAATTAAAGATTATCCCATGGATTTTGTTCGGCTCATTAGGCCCATTAAATTAATTTGGTGTATAATTTTTTTTTGAAGGAATTTATTGGAGGATGAAGCATTAACTTCTAAAATTAGACTTTCTATCTCTAAACATTTACTTAAAAGACTCTATTATCACTCTACTCACTACAAAACATTAAGCACTCGTTACCACATTACCAAATAACTCTTCAAATAAAATTTATTCTTACCATATGATGATTTATATTCAAAGTTGAATCATAATCTACTTAAGATCCACTTACATCTTCACAAATTTGTACCCATGGTGCTGTATCTGTTATATTTACATCCTTATAAGTTATAACATCCATGAAAGCATCAGCCTCAATATCATCCACGATAGCATCCAAATTTTGGTCGACGACATCATCAATCTCAAGCTGATCAATCTCATCATCATAGGACCGTGTCAAAAAATGATGATCATCTTCTATTTTTATACATGCTCATTTTTCGGGCGTACTAGTTGATGGTGATGTTTCTCTTTTGCACGTTTGTGGTGTTGGTTATTCCGTTTGTCTGTGTTGAGCTTATGTTGCCTATAGACAAGCTGGTGTCGGTTCTTATTTGTTGATTTCAGCTTATTGATACTTTCGGCAGGCTGGTTCTTGTTGTTGTTATATGCCTTGGGGTTGGAGTTGATGGTGTTGGTCTTCTTGTGGTTCGTGTTGACAGATTTGTTATTCTTCGTATTCGGTTGATTGGGTTATTCTTCTTTAATTTTGGATGAAGAAACATGTGATTTTGGTACTATAAATAGCATGCGAGACTTATGAATATATTTAGATAGACCATTTTTAAAACAGCGATGCGAGAAGTTTACATAATAGTGACTAGTGGGTTCCGGTTGGTTTCGTTGACGTAGTTGGTTGCCTTGTTGGACGATTGGGCTCCCATGATGACCATTCGATTACTGTTATATGAAACATATCATTCCATATATATTAAACATGTGATTCTTCTTATATCAAACCATTCAATTCCATATATATTAAACATTCAATTCCATGTACATTAAATATGCAATTTTATTTCTACCGTAAACAAATACAATTTAATTCTAATGTTACCCAACATGCTTTTCTACTGTTCAATTTTAATGTAAGTTAGATAAAAATTGTGCAAGTTATTTTAAAATAGGAAATAAATATTTTATATAAGTCGGCTATAAGGTAACCTAGATAAAAACTTCCCGCGCCACCAGCGTAGGAAAGAGTATGCCACCGATCAACATGGGTAAAATGCTAAGGGTAAAGGAGTGAGCATACTTGATCAACGGGGAAGCCGAGAAGGGTACATACGGGAAAGTTCAATCAAGAATGCATTATATCAAGACGAGGCCTCCCGGGGCGAGGGATAAAGCGTCAAGGGAGAAAGTAGATTAAAGTGCACTCAAGGTGACGCTAGCTGACCGACGCCCATAAGTCAATACCCATTAATGAGGTTGTAAATCGTGAAATTCACGTAACGCCCCACAATTGGCATAATGGTCACCAACATGATCTCATTACCTAAAATTAAGGTCCACGACATAGTTAATGGGAGAATGTAATTAATGGAAGTACAACTTCCTTGTAAATAGTATAAATACGTCGACTATGATGTAAAAACCTATATTTTCTTCTCCAATAAAAAAAAGTTACTACTTGTCATATTATTTGTTAGGTCTTCCCTTATCATTGACTTTTCTCATCCAACCGCAATCAAAGCACAACATATTGCAGACTTCTTGGTTGAGTTCTATTTGGAGCATTCTTATATTGAATCTCCTATTGAAAATCACACGGAAGAATGGGTAATTCGAACTGATGGTGGGTCCATTATGTTGGGTTGTGGAGCAGGAATTTATTTATTATCTCCATTCAGAGATTCAATATACCAAGAAATACGTTATGTTTTTAAGGCATCAAATAATGAAGCTGAGTATAAGGCAACAATAGCAGGGCTAAGGCTTTCCCAAACTTGTGGTGCCAAAAATGTTTGATTGATAAGTGATTTGCAACTACTCATACATGAGGCTAAGGGAAACTTTGAAACTAGAAATGAGTAGTTCGTTAAGTATTTACAAGTATTGAAGGGGACATTAGCGTTATTTAAGTATATGGAATATGAGCATGAGCCATGGATCATAATACAAAAGAATTCCTTTCTATATTAATAAAATTTGAAGTTGAGACAAGAACTGAAGAAAAATTTCAAGTATCAAGGATAACGAAAGAAGATTGGAGGCATGAGATCAAAAAATTTATTGCTAAGGGAATATTCCCCGTGGATAAAGTGTCGGTTCACAAGTTGAGGTTTAAAGCACATGGATTTTAATCTTGAGGGATGTCCTCTATAAGAAATCATTTAGCATGTTTTTTTACAAAGCCTTGGGTATGATGAGCCATAGGTGATTTTATTTGAATTACGTGATGAGGAAGGTTCTACCAACTGTGGCTATAAAAAGTGAACCAATTTGTAACTATTGGGAAGATCTCTTCATAAATATTGTTAGATAAGTCCATCAATATGCCTAACTCATCAGCTTTGGGCATATCATTGGGCCATAATTCCTCTAGGACTAAGTCCCATCAAGATTGGAGGTTCAGTTGAGGAAATGCCTTGTGAAATCTAAGACCATGTCAGACATAATCAAAGCGTCCCACTTAGATAAGGATTCAAGATCCTATCAGCATATTCATCAACCACATCTTATTTGTCTTTAACAATATCAGCTTTGATAGTGGTTAGGTCCCTTGTATTACTTAACACGAGTTGTTTGCTCTTTTAGCTCATTCGACAAAATTTATATAGCAGCCTTGTCACTGATTTTCTCATTTATCAGTTCTTTAATATTCCACAAATTAGATGACTGCAACCCTTCGTAAGAATCATTTAGCTTGGTAACCTTATCTCTGACCAATTTGGGTTTGTTTGCTAAACCCTCAGTCCGAGATTTTTCCCCTTCGAATGACTATTTATGATTTTTGCTTTCCTATTCAAGTGATGTAAATAATATATTTTTTTGCCTTAACATTCCTCTCTAAATCATCAATAGGATTTACGAAGCCCAACATCGTATATGCCAGTGTGTCTTGTTCCTTTATCAACTTAAAAGGCACATCGTCACAAAGCATATTTGTGACGTTACCTTGGTTTCGGGGAAGTTTTTCTCGAAATATTTAAAATCAATCCCACCTATAGGCCCCATCAGATTCTTCCAATTCCTATGGAAAGAAAAAGAAAGCAAAAATCAATTCGTATACAATGGTTGACGACGAAGAAAACAGTACTGCTGAAAATCATCAAAACCATTTGGTCGAAGAGCAGATAGCCAATGACAACACCATGATAATCATCGAAGACAATGCTATTGAGGAAAATTAAAATGCTGAAAACTTTGATCCTGATAGTTTCATTAATTTTGAGAACACTGAAGCCCTTACTTGTGAAGACAATTTTGTTCTTCAAGTCATTCAAAATCATATGCTTAATTTTACGAGACCAACACCTGTCAAGGCGTCTACAGAAATTATCTGTCCACCTGTTCTGACCACAACTTTAGATATGATTCAACGTCCTAGTTCAGCGGAAACATAAATTCCTCCTCCTCCTTCAAATCCCGCGATCGTTGTTGCACTTCAACCATTTACCAATCTCGACATTGCAGCAAAATAACTTTCTTCCCAAGTCGAAGCTTCTCAAAATAGTCTAAACAATTGGCTAAAGACATGGTCTATTACAAAGGATCTTATTAAGTTAAGAAAATAAATAAGAGAAGATTTGTAGAGCGAAGTGGTTGAGAAATTTCATTTGTATGAAGTAGCGAGGTCTGAGCTTATAAAAGGCACTCTCTGCATGAAAAATCATCTGCAAATAAAACATATGGTTGACAAAGAATTGTTGATGACTTCTCATGAAAAGGATATGAATAAGCTCAAAACTGATCATACTACTGAACTGGCTGCTCACATATCCAACTCCAAAGGTCTGCCAAATTCTCTTACCCTTTATGAGGCAAAAAATAAAGAATTGACCGAGAAGATAACTAAACTGAAGAAAGATTTCGAGGAGGAAAAAACTAATGTTGTTACTGCTGTCGAAGCTGAACTTTCAATAGACATGTTGACTGCTATTAACAATGGAAAAGAAGAAGCATCCATTCTCCTTCTTCGAGAACCTCACGCCACTTATTTTAGAATCAACCTCACAAGTTTTTGGAACGACATTCCCATCAAAAAGCGTTCAAGTGAAGCCATGGTTTGGGCTTTCATTATCGTTCGTGGCTGAAATTTAATATCAAAATATTTTAATCCAACTAACCACTTCGTCATTCGTCCAGATATTTTGGGCTTTTGTAATACATGTTTCAAAAGGAAACAAATCTCATACTACAGTCAAATGTTCCTGAAAGTAAGGTCTCATTTTCTGAGCTACTATAACAAGGTCAAAAACAAGTTTTTCCAACTTCAAGTATCTTTTTCCCCATCTAACAAGCTCTTACTCACATAGTATATTGGTCGAGGACATTTGTCAACTTCTCTTACCAATATCGTACTCAGAGCATAATCTGACACCGCTATGTAAATAAACATTTTCTCACCTATATTCAGACTTGTTAAGATCTCGGGAGAGGATGAGTCCTATTTAATTCTAATAAAAGCTTTATCACATTATGGGTCCAACTAAAACGCCTTACCTAACTCAATACTTTAAAGAAAATAGCATATTTATCCAAAGATCTGGATGTGCTCCCTCAATCATATATTATCACCTACCATTTCATGATATTCTTCGCCAGCAAATTTATTAGGATTACCCTTATATTTTTTATCACTGCTCAAACTCTTTCCATGATATACCCAACATAAGTAGTCTTCCAAAAACCCATATCTCACTATAGGTTGATGCATTATACCAGTTATATTTTGGTAAATATTTCTACATTTTGAACATGTACACACTAACAATGTACTCTCCCCTATCGAACTTCTATGCATCCGATCTCGTGAAATAATTTGATAGCCTTCTCAAGCATGAAAATCATCTCCACAACATCACATACAGAATGTAAAACAAGAATTTGATATCTTTCTCAAGCATGAAAATCATCTCTAACATCTTCTCATTTTTCACCACCAAATACTTTGCTTCGTCACAAATAAAACATGAGAGCTTGATCGTTGCGATAAAATATCCCCTATGATATTATAGGATTGCTTTGTTAGTCTAAGAATAATTATATGGTTCCAATTAGAAACCCATATATCTTTCTCGACTTCACCATTGGAAGATATAAGAATAGGTTTGCATCATCGATGTCAGCATTTTCATCGTGCTTTGACTTGACTGTTGTTCTTCATTCATCCTAGTAATTATGGAACAAAAATCAAAATATTTATTATTTATATATAAAACAAGTAAAACATATGCACAAATAAATAATTAAACAAGGTACTTATAACCATTTATAGTTAATTCGTCATGTATTAGCTTATATACCATACAATTCTAAACAACAATTAGTTAAAACTACCAAAACAATAACCTAGTACAAACAAGTTAATAACCTATAAAAAATTATATATATATATATATATATATATATAACCAAAAAAGTATATGAAAAGCAAATTAATCATACGATCCAACATATATAAATAATGTTGTTCAAAATGCTATGGAAACAGAAACAAATAATTTTTCATAATATGCAACATATATAGAAAATGATATTATAATCATATATTTTGTAATCCTTCATCGCTCCCTCTTGATCGCCACGTTGTTGGTCTTCAATATCTTGTTCATCCACTGACATATAAGCATACAAGCAAGCACACAAAGACGCACAACATAATTTTACAAACTTTTTTTAATCAAACTTGTAATTCGATAATTAATTAAAAAATTATATTAAAAAACATGGAATTGATTAAATAAACATCAAATACTAAGAAATTAATGGCGATATTAAAAATGCATGCATCGATTAAAAAAATGACATCAACTTAAACCTTTACAATTATCGAATTGGCTAGTTCAGAGAGGAGAGAGTTTAGAGTTAATTTGGGAAAATTATTAGAGTAAGGATTTTAAAGGACGGTTGCGTCAAGTTATTAAATTTTGGACGAGTTTTAGTTTGTAAAATAATTTAGATAGAATTTATAAGCGAGTTTCCGTTTTAGTAAATCCAATTGATAAAAATTTGGGCTGACTACAATTTAAATAATAAAGTTGGGTTAAAGTTACGCGATCAAATAAATTATTAAGTGCGTTGAATCTTGTAGTGGCCCATGGCGTCACTTAGGCCTAAACGTCATCTAAAAAAACAAAAAAAACCATAAAAAAGTACGTCACAAACCCGTTCTAACTAGAGATGTTGTGAAATAAAAAAGTACACTCGTCGTAATTTCATTGTAAAAATTGACCCGTGTTTCAAAAAATTGGTAAAAACAGGCTATGTTGTGGACTATCAAACCTGGTTGTTCGTTTTGTATGTTCGTCAATCTAATTGTAACATGTTATAATATGATTGTCAATATCTTGTTATAACAGTTTTTTTAATAAGTTATAAACTAATTGTATAATGTATTTTGTTTTAGTTTGTAATTCGGTTTAGATTATGAAATATTTTGTGAGCCAATTTTGGAGTTTGCATTTAAGTTCTATAGAATATGTGACTTAACTCATAAATAAAATGCAAGATATTTGAATTTAACCATGGAAGAAGTTTAGAAGTTCATACTTCGTAGACATACGAGTCGCGTGGTATATAACCATTTGATTCTGGAGATACTAACCATTCGATTCTAGTGACACTGATTATGGGATCTTTGAGATACTAACAATCTAATTCCAGCAATACGAGTTATGCGATTCTAGATGTATTTTATATGCGAAATAGTAATGTGTTCTCTATGCGAGATAAAACATGACTATTATGCGTTTCTTTTAATTGCTCATAATTGTTTATGAATTTTTCAATACATGAAAGCAATGTCTAAAGCTCGAGTGTGCATTTTAAAACATAATAGTCAAACTGCAATTGTTCCTTTTGACGAGTTTGAATAGTTCAGAAGTATTCAAAAGTAGATATATTATGTTAGTTAGAGGTAGGTACAATATTACGTATTGTGGCGGGGATAATGAAAATTGTTTATTTGCAAAACATATAGATATGTTCGATTTTGTAGTATTGTTTGACATCCATTGTTTAAAAAGTGTTAGTTTTCTTACAGAAGAGTATGTTGTAGACAAGGTTTCTGAAGAAATGTGTAGCATAAGTTTGTTTGAAGCCTCAAATAATTAATTAATTAGTGGATAAAGTAGTAATGGTTTAAGGTTTATATATCATAAAAGAAAACAACTTGCTACTATTGGTTGGGCTGATGCAAGTACACGTGTTGGTCAAATTTTTTATTATGGGTTTTCAACTATAAGATTATCTTTAGGTCGTTATTTCGTAAAGAGTGATTTTTGTTTCAATAGCATGCATAATACAAGATGTAAGATAACTGCGTATTGTTCCAAAAAGGGTTGTTTCTTTATATAGTACAACTTGTGGGTATTTAATTTACATGTTTACTGCCTTTCTTATTGTCACTTTCCACCCTATTATTTTACTAATCCAAACCAGAAGTGCTAGTTGTTACACAAAGCACCCTCAACATTACATATTTGTTGATTTTCTTACATAATATTTTATTGAACCAAGTTAACTCCTTTATTTATCCATGTTAGTTTATTCCTCCCAATATTTTCTCTCATTATCAGTAGCCCCCACTCCTTGTAAAGATATTCGAGCAAGGACTGATCTATGAAATCCTATTTTATTTTCTCTCTGCCTCCTCAGATTCATCTTCCTTATATTCCCTCAGATTATTTTTCTGTGTGTATCTCCAGGGATTCATGACCTCACTAATGATAATGATGACTTCATATGTCAAAACCCTTTTTTACTGATGAGACATGCGAGTTTTCTTATCCACGTGTCAATTATTTCCTAACACAAACATGCGTGCCTTCCAAAATGACTTGTGAATGAAGAAGTGTGTTAGAAAATCCTTACACTTCCCAACATGTGTGCGCCTCAAATCATAGGTGGAGCAGGTATTTTCCAAAAGTTTTTTTATCTTTCCTAGGTGTTTGACACTTAGAGAAAAAAACTCAACTGTTTGGGCCTTCGAAACCATTGGAAGTCCACATATCCCTCTATAAATACTTCAACTCATTTACTATTTCATAATTATTAATCTTCATAGTTTATAGAGATATATGGAGAAAACTTCTTGGTTAGAGAGAGAAACATGTTCGTTGTTATTTAAAGCATTTTTCCACCTTTCGTACCTAGAAAATCCGACAATATTGAGAGATATAAGATCTAAGAGTGGTTCAACACCAGTAAAAGATCTCAAAAGAGGAAAGTTGCTGGCATAGATGAGGAGCCCAAACCACTGCGAATTCTCCAAACTTCTTATTATGGTCATTGGCATCCGATAAAAAAAATACTTTGAGGTGACTGGGACTTCAAACACCAAAGCTCCATCGGATCCTCCTGCCACTAAGCCTCCCAGCCAGACTTGTCTGAGGCTCGACAAGGGTGTCCTTAGCCTTTCAAAGAATCCAAACATTGTGAAACTGAAAATGGGAAAGACAAACATTTGAAGAGGAAAGAAATCAACAAATTTCACGAAAAAGGTACACAAATATTAAGCTTACATTTACTGTTCCTACCCCTTAAAAGACCCTAAAAGGTAATCCTCTAACAACTCCCGAGGTCACTTCTTCAAAACCGTCATCAAAACCTGTACGAACAGAGGATGTTGTTCATCTCCTCGAATCCATCCCAGTAGTATAAGAAAGGCATATGGTTGACGAACCAGATGATGATTAAGAGGAAAATATAGTTGATGTGGGTGCTCAACCCATCAGATTTATACCTACAACGGATTCTCAGGTTGGACCCTCATACCGACTCAACCCTTAACTCCCCTTGGTGAAGCTGAAACAAGTTTATTGTCCACCAGGTAACTAAACCAAAGAAGAAAAAACAACGTGGTGTGGGACTGACCACGAACATGGAGTCTATTTTGGAAAATAATTTATGGAAGGTCAAAGCTAAGTATCTTCTAGCGTTGTGTAAGATTAAGTACAAGTATTATCAACCGTCCGACGAGGTCAAGCTCATAGACCTATGGGGAATTCCAGACTTTATCCAAATTTGATTTCTTGAGGTTGGGGAAAATCTTTTATCAGGTCGAGACCATGAATTGATTATATACTCAAAGATCCTCAATTGGGGTCTTTGATTCTCACTAGACCTTTCTCTAGTGAAGTATTTTGGATTGATGAATTTGTGTTTTATTCAAGATGGTCCCAAGTTGTGATGCACCTTGATGGTCTATATAGTGGCTTCTCGAAAATCCAGGATTGGATTTTCAATGCAATAATTCTTCGGGCTGACTAACATTTCCAAGAATCCTCTTAGTACACTCCCCGAGGATGTTGCTGCTTTGGTTCAGGAAAACCTTCAACCGCTTTGTCCTCGGTACATTCTTGCCCTAAAGAATCAACAAAGAGATTTTTTAGAATCAACAAAGAGATTTTTTAGAAGTGAATATTGTCTTTCTCCTCTAAATATTTCATAGGTGTAATCAACCTCCTTAGCCTCTTTAAATAGGCTTAGTAAGTTCGTTACAAGAGTTAGTTACAAGAGCGGTTACATAAAGGGATCTTTACAATTTAGTCCCTATATCTCTTATAAAGCTTAATTTTACTCTATATTAATAGGACTTATTAATTAAGTCCTTATTAATTACATTTAGGTCCCTAAATAATATATTTCCTTATCAGTAGCCCCCCTAGCTCTTATACAGATAATTTATAAGAACTATTCGCTCTTCGAAGATTACTCCAAGTAAATACAACTTCCTTCATTTCGCCTCTTTATTATGATTAAGCCCAATGACTTGCAACTTCTCTTCGAATTCAAGAATAAGTGCAAATAAATTCCCCAATCACTTCGAACATGCCAACTTGAAATGTAACCTTGCCTTTACTTCGAATCTTCTTACTAGAGACATAATTTTACTTATGCTTCAAATTTTCTGATCCCTACTTGAAAGACTGATTAGACCCTTCTTGATAGGTCTATGACACTACACGTTTCCTCTACGTTTCACATTCCACCCAATGAGAGCAACTCACTGGTTTTGCCTCTTCAACTTCTCAACATCATTTCTTTTAACTATAAATACTCAGCTCTACCTTCACTGAGAACTTTTTAGATAAATCACTTCCAAACCATCCTCATCCTGTTCTTCATCTTCATCCTGTTCTTCATCAACCTTCAAGCCATCTTCATCCCGTTCTTCAGAAACTCCACCTGATTCAGCCATTAAAACAACTTCTCAGATCAATACCTATTGTATGAGAAGATATCCCAAATACAAAAGATCTAAACCCAGAAAACCAAGAACAGCAAAGAAATCTCTCTTCCCTGGTTCTAGCAATCAAGTATTTGGTGCCTACGATTATCTTTGTATTGGAGAGAGAGCTGAAGAATACAGAGCAGCTGGGTTGATCTACAACGGTCCTCACCTTTCCTCTACCATCTTCAAATACGGTAACTTCGATCCCAACCTTGCAACTTCGTCTTCACCCCTAGCTTCAAACCCAGAATCTAGTCAACAACCTTCTCCTCCTCGAAATCAACCCATTTCCCCAGTATTAAGACCACATCGAAAATATAAAACTGTCACTTCTAACAAACCACCAACTTCTAAAAAACTACAACCCAAATCACCTACCTTACAATTCGAAGCAACTAAAAAACTTCAACCCAAATCGCATATCCTTCAATCCGAAGTAGTTAAAGTTAGGCCTAGCAAAAAATCAACCTTTCTAGCAATGGGTGATGATGCAGAAACCTCTTCTCCTCCCCCACAAGAAGTGGTTGATACTACACCAGAAAGTAGTCAACCAATTCTTGTGACTCAAACTGAGACTCAAATCCGAAGTCGTCCCGATGAAGCCACCGATGAGGACAATAACAAAGAAAATGATTCTGAAGCCACTGAATCTGATGTCGAAGGGGAATCCGAAGCTGACGGGGCAACCCCTCCAAAGAAAAATCGAGGAAAGAAACCTCTTATTACACTCCCCGAGGATGTTGCTGCTTTGGTTCAGGAAAACCTTCAACCGCTTTGTCCTCGGTACATTCTTGCCCTAAAGAATGTATCCTATACTTACTACCTCGAATCAGAAAAAGAGGAACTCAGGAGACTATGGGGATTAACAGATAACATGACTCTTCGACTACCAGTAGAAGGAGAAACACCTCTAACTTGTAAGAAGGACGAACTAGTAGTCTACCCTGAGCTCTTCAACTGGGGACTTCAATTTCCCCTCGATCTAATGATTGTAAGGTACTTCGAAATTCTTAAGTTGTGCCCAACACAGGTTACCCCAAACCAATTATTCACTTTATTCTCCGCCATTATGGTGTCGAGGCTAGGAGGCATCCCCCTCGAAATAGAAGACTTCATCTCACTGACCAAACTCTCAAATGGGCTAGTTTTACCGTTCTACTACCTAACGTTGGAGGATGATCTGAAGATTATCGATGACCTTCTCGAAGCTGATAAATTTTGGAAGCAGAGGTTTATCTTTTTATCAGGAGCTTCGGAAAATGGTAAAGAGATTTCCGATGACAACCCCTCAAAACTTACTCTCACCTGGAGAGATAGCAGTAAGTGAATCATTACTGTATTGTTAACATTTTTAACTTATTAAGCCTAGCCAGATTAACCAAGTCCACTTATCTAACTGTTTATTCTCTTTTCAGAAATTCCGAGGAGATTCAAAGGTCGTCGAAAAACTGCAAAGGTAATCTTCCAGAGAATGGCTGAATGGGCAGAGAAAGCCTGGGGAAACGGCTTTCACTCAGCCTTTCTACCAATCAACTTCGTCAACAACCATCTGTGGCGCATAACCTTGGGAGCTGACTTCCCTGAAGATCCGATGTCCCCCCCAGATCCCATCATAGCAGTCCAAAGAATACTCGCACCAGATGGGAAAACCTACCTTCCCATCAGGAATCGAAGTGACAGTCAACTGCCACTGAAGAAGAAGGGAAAGCTAACCCTCAAAAAAGCCAACACAAGCAAGGCTAACCCTTCCAAAACTTCGAAGCGTGCAGGGAAACGAAAAATGCCTGCATCTCCACTTCCCCCAATATCCGAGGAGGATGAACCTGTTCTGAAAAAGAAAACGAAAGAGGACAATACTCCAAAAAAGAAAAAGAGCAAGTCCGCCACTCCGAAGAAAAAGAACGAGGCTGACATACTCGAAGAGGTACTGGCTTCCGAGGTGCACGGGAAAACTTTTATTGAAGAAAATCCTCAAGGGGGACTAGCACTAGGAGATAGCCAAGTAGACGATTACCTTAACCTCGAAGATTTCAACTCAAGCGGGGATTTTGCATTCACTGGTGAAGGCTCTCAGCCTACCAACACCATTCCATCAACTTTTACTGGGGCTGCCATGGCTTCAATATCTAACGCAATTGTTCCTGTTCATCACCACCCATCAAACTTGCCCAATCCAGACAAATCCGATGAGGTAACCTCAATTCTTCGACCTTTTCATAACTTAAGTGCTGCAGCCAAAAAATTATGTGAAGAAGAAAAAAATTCACATACACAATTGGAGCTCCTTGCACAAGAATTAATCAAGAGCAAAAAAGAAACAGAGTCTGAAAAGGCTTCAAAAAATGAAGCACTTCAAAAGTTCGAAGCTGAGAAAGGAAAGTTTCTTAAGGAACACAAAGAAAAAATCGAAGTTCTGGAGGCTTCTCATCGACTGTCTCTTGAAAATCTAAATTCTCAACATTCTACTGTTATTTCTGAGGCAAAGAAAAAATCTACCGACGCTGAGAAACTTGTTAAAGAAATTCAAGAAAAATTGGATAATTGCCAAACTCAATTGACTACGCTTCGAACAGGATTCGAGGAAGAAAAGAAAGCTGTCGTCAAGAAAGCCGAAGCTGCTGTTGGTTCTGTGATGCTTAATGGTATCAAAAAGGCTGAAATCGATACAGCTAACAATCTTCTTCGAGAAATCCATGCTGCCTATCCAAGGCTAAACTTAACAGAATTTTGGAAGAAAGTCCCAGAGAAAGATCGTCCAAAAGAGGCATTCGAAGTACCATCAAGCTCTTCAGAAGAAAGTGACGCTTCTGACGGGTCATCGGAAGAAGAGGATGATTAAGTAGTTTTTTGTGTGTTTTAATTAAGTAGTTTGTCCTTTTTTTTGTAAACTTCACCTTTATCCAATGAGACAAGCAACTTTCTTAATATTTCAAATCCCTAGTGCACTTATAAAGTATGACACCTCGAAAATTAGATGCACTTATAAGACGTGACGCCTCGAAAATTAGATGCACTCATAAGACGTGGCACCTCAACGTGGCACCTCGAAAATTAGATGCACTCATAAGACGTGGCACCTCGAAAATTAGATGCACTCATAAGACGTGGCACCTCGAAAGTTAGATGCACTCATAAGACGTGGCACCTCGAAAATTAGATGCACTCATAAGACGTGGCACCTCGAAAATTAGATGCACTCATAAGACGTGGCACCTCGAAAATTTGGTTGTTTCTTCAAAGCTATTGCTTCGGAAAATTATTCTTGGTCAACTTTTAAAGATGATCAGTCTTTGCCAAGTTACCAAAATAATAAATCACCCCTCATACTAAACAACCAATGGCCAAAAGAAATTTTATTATAAAGTTCAATATTAACCAGACACCTCATTAAAACCTTTCTGGGCCAACAGATAAGGAAAGAGTATGTCTGTTTTACAAAAATTCGAAGTTCAATTTTACTCACAGTACAATTTCAAATGCTCTATGTTCCAAGGGTGCTTGAGCATCCTCCCCTCGCGATCAGACAACTGTAGGAACCTGGTTTGACCTTCATTTTGACTTCATAAGGACCCTCCCAATTCGGAGCCAATTTTCCGAGGTGCTTGTCCTTAGTATGAAGAAATACTTTTCGCAATACTTTATCGCCAACCTTGAACTCTCTCTTCTTAATTTTAGCATCGTACCTGCTTCTCATTAAGGTTTGATAATGAACCACATTCAAATGCGCTTTGACACTTTTTTCCTCTAACAAATCAAGCTCAGCTCTTCTAGCTTCATCATTATTTACTTCGGAATATCGTAATAACCTGTAGGAAGGCAATGTAGATTCAGCAGGGCACACAGCGTCCATTCCATACACCAAAGAAAAATGAGTCTCTTTTGTGGCCTCCCTAGGGGTTGCTCGATATGCCCACAACACTTCTTGAAGATAATTTGGCCATTTCCCTGCTGCTCCTGCCAAATTCTTCTTCAAACCCTCCAAAATAGATCTATTTGTTACTTCTACCTGCCCATTTGCTTGGGGGTGGAAAGGAGTAGAAAAACATTGCTGTATTCCTTTCGAAGAGCAAAAAGAATCCATTTCCTTGTTATTAAATTGTGGACCATTGTCTGTTGTTATTTTCCGAGGAACTCCAAAACGGTAGCAGATGTTACTTAGAATAAACTTGATTACATCCTTAGCTTTTGTTCCAGCTAAAGGCTCTGCTTCTGCCCACTTCGAAAAATAATCAACTGCAACTATAATCATCTGTCTTCCACCTGAAGCCATAGGTAATGGTCCTACTAAATCAATCCCCCACCTATCGAAAGGAACCGCCTCAGAAATTGTCATTAGGGGTACTGCTGATTTATGTATTAACTGTGCATATCTCTGACAAGTATCACAGCTTCGAACTAATAGTTTGGCATCCTGCAATATGGTAGGCCAATAATACCCTGCCAACAATACTCTACGCGTTAAAGCTTTGAATCCACAATGAGTTGATCCATCTCTATCGTGTAATTCAGATATAATGTTTTGAGATTCATGCTTGCTCAAACATCGTAATAAGGGCCTTGACACTGACCTCTTATACAATATCCCATCCAACACTTCATAACCAAGAGCTTTATTCCTTATTCTCTTGAGCGAGTGTTTATCAAGAGGTAGTATTCCCTTTGTGAGAAAGTTTAATAAATCAGTTCTCCAATCTCTTCGAATGCTCGTCGAATCATTTGTCACCTCCTCAACAAATTCACACTGCTCAGAGTTCGATGTAATCGAAGGCAGTGGCTGTGTCACGATCCATGGATATTCTTCAGAGTACGCCATTGTTGCCAAAGAATCTGCCATTGTGTTGCTACCTCTTCGAATATGCTCCACCTCGACATTTTTCAAATTGTGCCATCATACCTCGTAGCTCTTGCAAGCACAAAACCAAACGGTCATTTTTAGCTTCTGAAACCCCTTTAACATGGTTAACTACCAACTGCGAATCTGTTTCTAAGCGCACGAATATTGCTCCACAAATCTTTGCTAACCGCAACCCTGCTAGCACAGCTTCATATTCAGCTTCATTGTTCGAAGCATGAAATCCAAATTTTATAGCTTGAAACATAAACTCCCCTGTTGGTGCCACAAATTCAACTCCTGCACTCGACCCTTTATTACTAGATCCTCCATCATTTCGTAATGTCCACGTCGGATTCGTGTTCACTTTTTCACCTTCTTTCTCTTCGGGTCTACTCGAATGAAACTTAACCAAGAAGTCTGCTAAGGCTTGAGCTTTGATAGCTGTTCGAGGAGAGAATAACACGTCGAAATCTCCTAATTCTACAGACCACTTAGTCATCCTTCCTGAGATATCTGGCTTTTGCAATACATTTTTCAATGGGTAGGAAGTTCGAACCACAATCGTATGTGCCTGGAAATAAGGACGCATTTTTCTCGCTGCCACTACTATGCACAATGCCAATTTTTCGAGCTTCAAATAACGTTTCTCAGCATCAACCAAACCTTTACTGACATAATAGACGGGCCTCGAAATTCTTGAATCTTCACTGATCAAAACTGCACTCACTGCATAATCCGATACAGCTATATACAAAAACAGTTGCTCACCTTCCCGAGGCTTTGATAATATTTCAGGAGTGGACAAAAGATTTTTGATCTTAACAAAAGCTTCTTCACAATCCGAAGTCCACTCAAAATTATTAGGTCGACGCAGCACCTGGAAAAAAGGCAAGCACTTATCTGAAAATCGAGAAATAAATCTGTTCAAAGCTGCTAACCTGCCCGTTAACATCTGCACTTCTTTGATATTCCAAGGCGAAGACATTGATATCAGAGCCTTCAATTGTTCTGGATCCACTTCAATTCCTCTTTCACTAATCACATACCCCAGAAACTTACCAGATCGGACTCCAAACGTACATTTCTCTGGGTTCAACTTCAATTGTATGGCTCTGAGATTCAAAAACGTCTCTTCTAAATCATCAATGTGTTCATCATCACTTTTGCTCTTAACAAGCATATCATCGATGTACACTTCGATATTCCTCCCTATTTGTGAAGCAAACGCCTTATTCATCAACCTTTGGTATGTAGACCCAGCATTCTTCAATCCAAACGGCATCACTCTATAACAGTGTAAACCTCGATCAGTAATAAAAGTTGTGCTCTCTTCATCCTCTGGATTCATTCGAATCTGATTATACCCTGAAAATGCATCCATAAATGTTGGAATTTTGTTTCCAGAAGTAGAATCCACCAATTGGTCAATCCGAGGTACTGGAAAAGGATCTTTTGGACAGGCTCTGTTCAAATCTGTGAAGTCCCCACACATTCTCCATTTTCCGCTCTTCTTTTTCACCACCACAGGATTAGCCGTCCACCCCGGATAATTGGACTCCCTGATATGCCCCATCTTATACAATCAATCTACCTCAGCAACAATGGCCTCGGCTTTTTCCAACGAAAAAGCTCTCCTTTTTTAAATTATTGGCTTGATCTTCGGATCCACTGCCAAGCTATGACATATGATATCACTTGGGACCCCCAATACATCTTCGGACCTCCAAGCAAATACGTCCAAATTCTTAGACAAAAAGTTCAACAATCTTTCTCGCATTGATAAAGACAATAAAGTCATAATTCAAAGTACTTTGCCATTATTGAAAATATATTCTTCTATTTCTTCACTTACCACCACAGAACTCGGGGTTGACCTCGGATCATCAATTCCCTCATCTGTATCACTAGAAGACAACCCCCCAAACTGCTAACTCTCCATCGGATCATCAGTACTTTTGCCACGTAGTCTAAATGCAGCAGCGTAACACTCTCTAGCCACCTTTTGGTCACTTCGAACTACGCCAACTCGATCCCCGATCACATACTTCAAACATTGATGAACCGTGGAAACTATAGCATACATTTTAGCCAGCCATGACCTTCCAAAAATAGCGCTGTAGCTCGATGGACAATCTACCACCATAAAAAGTACTTGTACTTTCTTTTTGAAAGGCCCTTTTCCCAAAGAAATCTCACCTTCGAGCAAGACCAGCAAGACCAATGATTTGTTCCAGTAAAAATTCTTGGCCTGAGAGCCTTGAGGCCATTATGCAAGCCATTAACGTGAACCACATATTGGGCCCAACCTGTGAGGGGCAGAGATCTATTTTCGAGAGGTACTCAATAAAGAAGGGGTCTAAGGGATACCTTAGCCCCCAGTTCATGATTTCTGTGTAGACCACCACCTCATGGTCCCTCACAGATAAGGGCGTCTCTCCTTCGGAGGGAAATCGAATGTTGACATACTGAGGAATGCCCCATCGAGCCCTAAGCATTGTTTCCTCTGCCTTCGAGAAATACTTATACTTAATATTGGCGAGGGCCACCATGTGCTTATTCTCAATGCCCCTGATATTGTTGCCGGTAATATTATCTAACTGCAAGGGCAAAGTCACATCTCCCTTAGATTTTGGCGCAATCCGGCGAGCTTGTTCCTCGGATATTGCCGAAGAGGAGGTACCACCATTTGCAGGACCTGACGAGGAGGTAATAGGCTTCCTCTGTCCGAGGAGCTTGTTGAAAGGTTCCATAACTATGGGGTCTAATGTTTCTTCATGCCTAATCCGCATATCTTCCTCGGTGATAAGTGTTCTTGAGGGGGAGAATTGAGTACCATGGATGGTCATGGACGGTGTGGAGGGCAGACTAGACACATCCGTTCCTGGTCTTCGAGGAGGACTTTCAGTATTGTGCTCCAAGTTTTGCCTTCGAGGAGGACTTTCAGTATTATGTTCCAAGTTTTGCCTTCGAGGAGGACTTGCAGTATTTTGCTCCATATTTTGCCTTCGAGGAGGACTTTCAGTATTGCGTTCCAAGTCTTGCCTTCGAGGAAGACTATCAGTGTTACGATGCAAGGCTGGCCTGCGAAGCGGACTTTCTGGGTTTCGAGGAGGACTCCTCGAAGTCCTTCGGGGACTTGGAGATCGTTGGGGGAGATTTTCAACATTAATTGGGGCAGTGGGTTCTCGAATTGTTAGGGCAGTCTCTTTGGCCCGCTTTCGTTCGTGGGAACTTTTTCTATCTCTATGGGATTTTTTCCTCTTCGAACCTGATGAATGCTTATGAGACCTTTCTTTGCCCATTTCTCTTGGATGATTTGTTTCGCTGAGCAAGCTTTGACGAGCTACTTCTCGAGGAATAATGGCGGTCGAGTTATGCGAAGGAGGCCAAGCACAAAAAAAAGTTGTAGTCGATGGAGGGGGACGAGGTCGTACGTCTTCACCAGCAGCAACCCTCTCTTCGAATCGTTTACTGATCAACAACCACTCAGGAATTCGACGGGGCTTGTTCGCCAGCTTTATCTCTCTAGAATTAATTGAACAGAAGTTGCAGTAATGAAGGAAAAGGTTGGTATTTATAGAATACTAGTGGGCTTTCTTGACAGATGAGGCCTGGGGACATTTTTGTGTTGTTTTCCTAGGGGTACGACGGTCATTATAGGTGGACATTGTTCGGTCACCTAGCTATAGCAGAAGATGAAGATTCTTGTGTCAGAGATTGTCATGGGAAGCGGAAGGGTTTTCTGACAAAAGAATGGGTACCGTTTCTCCAAAAGTATGCTGACGTTGGTATTTGTGCAGTGACATCATCAATCCTAGCACCATTTTTCGCCTAAGTATATAATTGTCCGATGACCATTTTGCTTAAAATGTTGCAAGGATTGAGGGGGCTACTCGGTACAGTAGAAGTTCGAAGAGGCCTTTTTCAGGTATTCGAGGAGGTTTATAAACGGTTCGAAGAGATGGTTTGTCGAAGGGGTTTTGTGGAGCTACTTTTCGAAGGACTCATGCAGTTCGAAGGAGGAATAATTTTGGCCTGACAGGAGAATTTTTCAGTCTAATTTTGGCCTGACAGGAGAATTTTTCAGTCTTAGCAAAACGATTTTTACTAAGACTGGGGGGCTACTGATGAGGAAGAATAAAAGACAAGGGCCAAAATGCATAGAAATAAAGGTGTAAGGGCTAAAATGCATAAGTTGTAAAGATATGGTTAAAATAGGAAGGAACCTTAAAGGGGGACCAAAAGATGTAATTAAACCAGATATAAGCGTGTGGGGTCCGCAATTGTACTATAAAAGGACCACACACGCTTCACGAATCTCGAGATGAATAGTATGGCTTTCTTTCTCTACCTTTTTAGCATTTTCTCTCTCTAGATCTAACACTCAAATACTCTTCTAATTCTTAATCCTCTCTCAACAAATCTCCTCATAACAAAGTCACCCTCGGACCATCTTTTGACTCTTCAGCATATTCCTCACAATGGCCGATCACGATCGATCTTTTGTCTCGTCGCCACATGTCGCTTTCTTTATTCCTGTTTCACTTCTCGTGTAGACCAACTGATGTTAGAAGATTTCTTAGATCCATTTTTTTTAACTTAATTCTAGCATAAAATATAAGAAGGTAGACAAGACTTGTGTTTACCAGCATGCTATATAGGTACCTCATTAAAACCTTCATGCGCCACCAGGGTAGGAAAGAGCATGCTATCATTCATTACATAAGTTGAAAGAAAAACTATAATTTGGCATAATTAATCTAGATACAATTTCAAACGCTCAATGTTTCATGGATGCCAAAGTGGTTTCCCCTCCAGATATTATTAGTAACGATCTAAGCAGATCTATACTACATCAGTTAAACGACAATGCCTCGGAAACAAATTCAAGTGTCACTAGAGGCGTATGGATTGTATTCGTGAACCGATGGCAAGTGCTACATATTTTACCAACGCCTAACATAATTAATAATAGAAGGTTCATAATATCCTGCCTGTAAATTTTTCTTCTTAATGTTTTATATCCATATCCACAATGTGTCGATCCTTCCCCATCAATATTATTTTTGATTCATTCTTTCCAAGGCAACGTAATAAAGGTCTTCTTAATGATTTCTCGTACATAATATTTCCAAGGATTGCAAACCCATGCGCCTTGAAACTTAATTTCTCGGCCATCGCTTTATCAACTAGTGTAACCTAGTTAACCACAAGCTCTTTGATGTCATGCCTTTAATCTTTATCTTCACTGGTTGAAATTTGAAAGGATTTGTTTGCAATATAACTCCGTTCGAAATTTATTTCTATCGAGGGACTCTCTTGTGTAAATATTGACGGGTACCCTTCGGAATATGTTGTGATTGCTAGAGAATCGGCAATAGAATATTTAGCCCTATGAAGATGTTCGTACTTGAACTGTAAAATAATGATATTAACCCTCTCAAAGCTTCTAAGTATTTCGTAAGATAATATTTCTAGCCTCGGACCGTCCCGATATGTGATTCGCTAAAATTTGTGAGACACTCAGTAAGAGAACTCTTTTAGCGCAACAATTTTGTGTGAGTGTAAACCCGCCAAATAGGCTTTATAATATTCCTTGTTAATCGATACTATGAAGCCAAATCGAATTGTATCATATATCACTTCCCTCATATGACCTATTAACATAACCCTTGCTCCACAACAAGAGCGCATAAACCCCCATCAGTCTAAATGACGCACTCAACTTTTCGTTCATCGCTAATGGGTTCCAACATCTTGTCGTTGAGAATAAAATTCAACTAAAACATCAGCCAAGGTTTGGGCTTTCATTGTCGTTCGTGACTGAAATTTAATAGCAAAATATTTTAAAGGATTTGTTTGCAATATAACTCCGTTCGAAATTTATTTATATCGAGGGACTCTCTTGTGTAAGTATTTACGGGCACCCTTCGGAATATGTTGTGGTTGCTAGAGAATCAGCAATAAAATATTTAGCCCTATGAAGATGTTCGTACTTGAACTGTAAAATAATGATATTAACCCTCTCAAAGCTTCTAAGTATTTCGTAAGATAATATTTCTAGCCTCGGACCGTCCCGATACGTGATTCGCTAAAATTTGTGAGGCACTCAGTAAGAGAACTCTTTTAGCGCAACAATTTTGTGTGAGCGTAAACCCGCCAAAGAGGCTTTATATTATTCCTTGTTAATCGATACTATGAAGCCAAAT
The DNA here is from genome assembly GCA_036936605.1 of Limnanthes douglasii subsp. nivea. Lineage (NCBI taxonomy): Eukaryota > Viridiplantae > Streptophyta > Magnoliopsida > Brassicales > Limnanthaceae > Limnanthes > Limnanthes douglasii. The sequence continues at coordinate 64,728,505 of JAUPFV010000003.1, read as the reverse complement.
CGAATTGTATCATATATCACTTCCCTCATATAACCTATTAACATAACCCTTGCTCCACAACAAGAGCGCATAAACCCCCATCAGTCTAAATGACGCACTCAACGTTTCGTTCATCGCTAATAGGTTCCAACATCTTGTCGTTCAGAATAAAATTCAACTAAAACATCAGCCAAGGTTTGGGCTTTCATTGTCGTTCGTGACTGAAATTTAATATCAAAATATTTTAATCTAACTAACCACTTCGTCATTCGTCCAGATATTTTGGGCTCTTGTAATATATGTTTCAAAGGGAAAAAATCTCATACTACTGTCAAATGTTCCTGGAAGTAAGATATCATTTTCTGAGCTACTGTAACTAGGTCAAAAACAATTTTTTCCAACTTCAAGTATCTTTTTTCCCATCTAACAAGCTCTTACTCACATAGTATATTGGTCGAGGATGAATACTATTTAATTTTAATAAAAGCTTTATCACATTATGGGGTCCAACTAAAACGGCTTACCTAACTCAACACCCGAAAGAAAATAGCATATTTATCCAAAGATCTGGATGTGCTCCCTCAATCATATACTATCACCTACCATTTCATGATATTCAGCAAATTTGTTAGGATTACCCTGATATTTTTTTCACTGCTCAAACTCTCTCCATGATACACCCAACAAAAGTAGTCTTCCAAAAATCCATATCTCACTATATGTTGATGCATTATACCAGTTATATTTGGGCAAATATTTCTGCATTTTGGACATGGACACAATAGCAATGTACTCTCCCCTATCGAACTTTTGTGCATCCGATTTCGTAAAATAAAGCTATCGACACAATCAAATAATTCATCTATGATATACGTCCTAGTAATATATAAACGATGATACACCCATGCACGATTAGTTATCATATCAGTAGGTATCTAAACTTGTAAAATAGAGTTATTGACACCTTTAACAATTTATCACTCTGTTATTTTCATGCATTGACATATAAGCATACAAGCAAGCACACAAAAATACAAAACATATTTTTACAAACTTTTTTTAATCAAACATGTAATTCGACAATTAATTAAAAAATTATGTTAAAAAAATACTAAAAAATTAATGACAATATAAAAAATGCATGCATCGATTAACAAAATGACATCAACTTAAACTTTTACAATTATCGAATTGGCTGGTTTAGAGAGGATAGAGTTTAGAGTTAATTTGAGAAAATTATAAGAGTAAGGATTTTAAAAGACGGTTGGGTCAACTTATTAGATTTTGGACCAGTTTTAGTTTGTAAAATAATTTAGGTAGAATTTATAAGCGAGTTTCAGTTTTAGTAAATCCAATTGATAAAAATTTGGGCGGATTACAATTTAAATAATAAATTTGGGTTAAAGTTACGCGATCGAATAAAATATTAAATGCGTTGACTCTTGGAGTGGCCCATGGCGTCACTAAGGCCTGTGATTTAAAAAAACAAAAAAAACCATAAAACAATTACGTCACAAACCCGTTCTAATTAGAGACGTTGTGCAATAAAAAAGTACGATCATCGTAACTTCATTGTAAGAATTGACCCGTGTTTCATGAAATTGGTCAAAAAAGGCTATGTTGTGGAATATCAAACCTGGTTGTCAATACCTTGTTATAACATTATTTTTGTAATAAGTTATAAACTAATTGTATAATGTATTTTGTTTTAGTTTGTAATTCGGTTTAGATTATGAAATATTTTGTGAGCCAATTTTAGAGTTTGCATGTAAGTTCTATAGAATATGTGACTTAACTCGGAAAGAAAATGCAAGATGTTTGAAGTTAACCATGCAAGAAGTTTAGAATTACATACTTTGGAGACATACGATTCGCGTGGTATATAACCATGTGATTCTTGGGATACTAACCATGTGATTCTTGGGATACTAACCATGCGATTCCAGTGACATTAATAATGGGATCTTGGGGATATTAACAATCTAATTCTAGCAATACTCGTTATGTGATTCTAGATGTATTTTATATGCGAAATATTAATGTGTTCTCTATGCGAGATAAAATATGACTGATCTATGGAATTCTATTTTATTTTCTCTGTGCCTTCTTAGATCCATCTTCATTATACTCCCTTTGATTATTCTTTCGTGTGTATCTCCCGGGATTCATGACCTCACTAATGATAATGATGACTTCATGTGTCAAAACACTTTTTCACTCATGAGACATGTGAGTTTTCTTATCAACGTGTCAATTATTTCCTGACACAAACATGCGTGCCTTCCAAAACGACTTGTGAATGATGAAGTGTGTCACAAATTCCTTACACTTCCCAACATGTGTGCGCCTCAAATCATAGGTGGAGCGGTTATTTTCCAAAAAACGTTTTATCTTTCCTATATCTTTGACACTTAAAGAAAAATATTCAACTGTTTGGGCCTTCGAAACCATTGGAAGTCCACATATCCCTCTATAAATACATTAACTCATTTACTACTTCATAATTATTCATCTTTATAGTTTATACAGATATATGGAGAAAACTTTTTGGTTAGAGAGAGAAACGTGTTTGTTGCTTTTTAAAGCATTTTTCCACCTTTCATGCCTAGAAAATCCGAAAATATTGAGAGATATAAGATTTTAGAGTGGTTCAACATCAGTAAAAGATATCAAAAGAGGAAAGTTGCTAGCATAGATGAGGATCCCAAACCACAGCAAATTCTCCAAACTTCTTATTATGGTCATTGACATACGATAAACAAAAATACTTTGAGGTGACTGAGACTTCAAACACCAAAGCTCCATTGGATCTTCTATAAATACTTTAACTCATTTACTATTTCATAGTTATTCATCTTCATAGTTTATAGAGATATATGGAGAAAACGTGTTGGTTAGAGACAGAAATGTGTTTGTTGCTTTTTAAAGCATTTTTCCACCTTTCCTGCCTAGAAAATTCGACAATATCGAGAGATATAAGATTTTAGAGTGGTTCAACAACTGTAAAAGATCTCAAAAGAGGAAACTTGCTGGCATAAATGAGGAGCCCAAACCACTGCAAATTCTCCAAACTTCTTATTATGGTCATTGGCATCCGATAAAAAAATACTTTGAGGTGACTGGGACTTCAAACACCAAAGCGACCTTAGCCTTTCAAAGAATCCATATAGTACTTCCTCGTTTATTCCAATGGGCGATAAACACTGTGAAACTGAAAATACGAAAGACAATCATTTGAAAAGGAAAAATCCCCAAATCCCACTAAAAAGATACACAAACATTAAACTTACATCTAGTGTTCCTACCCCTCAAAATACCCCAAAAGGTAATCCTCTAACAAATCATATGGTTACTTCTTAAAAAACATCATCAAAACCTGTACGAACAAAGGATGTTGTTCCTCTCCTCGAATCCATCCCAGTAATATGAGAAAGACATATGGTTGATGAATTAGAGGATGATTAAGAGGAAAATATAGTTGATGTGGATGCTCAACCCATCAGATTTATACCTACACCGAATTCCCACGTTGGACCCTTATACCGACTTAACCCTTAACTCCCTTGGGTAAACATGAAACAAGTTCTACTGTCCACCAGGCGATTGAACCAAAGAAGAAGAAACAACGTGGCGTGAGACTGACCACAAACATGGAGTCTATTTTAAAATATAATTTATGGAAGGTCGAAGCTAAACATCTTCTAGCGTTGTGTAAAATTAAGTACAAGTATTATCAACTGTCCAAGAAGGTCAAGCTCATAGACCTATGGGGAATTCCAGACTCTATCCAAATTTGATTTCTTGAGGTTGAGGAAACTCATTTATGAGGTCGGGACCATGAATTAATTATATACTGAGAAATCTTCAATTGGGGTCTTTTATTCTCACAAGACCCTGCTCTAGTGTAGTATATTGGATTGATGAATTTGTGTTTGACTCAAGATGGTCCCAAGTTCTGATGCACCTTGATGGTCTATATACTGGCTTCTTGGAAATCAAAGATTGGATTTTCAATGCAATAATTCTTCGGGCTGACCGACATTTCCAAGAATCCTGACTTTCCCTTCTATTCATTAATCCTTGGGAGGAAGCTCAAGATAGTGAATAACCTCTTAGAAGCTGACAAGAAGTGAAAAAACAAAGATTCTTCTTCTTTTTCGGACTATGAAAGACAATCTTTGAAAATTCTGTTGAGATACCTCATCGGCTCATAATAAGATGGACTAACCGAGGTACTAACTTTTACCTTTACTTTATTTTATTTATTTTATTTGTTTTACCAAGCTTTTCCTGGTGGACAACAATGAAAGGGGTCTTGAAGCCTTTCGGGGAGTATATTGAAGAAGTTAGTCGGTTCTTTCCTCAACTGAGTTATTGGGTTATCACCTTTTGGTCTAATTAATTCCATAGGTGCTTCACACCATCAAATCTTGTCTTTCTTTCTGGTCCAATATCTTTAGATGAGCTTATGGTTCCTCCCATACAAGATGACATACTCAAGCGACTAGAAGCCTTGGACAATCTTTTCTTTCTTTTTACGAGGGTTACAAGTCACCGAGACCCTAAAAACTAGGTGGTTGAAGAAGAAGATGTAAATGTTCATACTGAAGTCGAAGAGGGAAATAAAGATGAAGTTGAAACTGAAAAAGTTAATCCTACTGAGAAAGGTTGCTCCAAGAGGCCACCAAAGAGATACGCATCCAACTATAGAGGTAAGGCGAAAGTTTTCGAGAAGATAATGACACAATAGAATATGTTTCTTAATGGAGTAAGGCAAATGATGGCTAGAGAAGTCAAGGGAATAAAGAAGATAATTCAAAGAATATCGAAGCAAGTTCTCTTGCTTCGGTATATTTGATATCTACGACAATGACTTTCTAGCCAACGATCTTAACAAATTACTTCATGTTTGAGAGAAAAGAAAACCGAAAAGACCACTACAAAAAAATAAGTTGTTCAAAAACATTCCGACGTAAAAACTTTGGAAGAAGATATTTCCCATTACAAAAAGATTGCTACTAAGTGTTCGACGAAGATTGAGGCACTGGAAACTCAATTGAAAATAGAGCAAGTCCAATTTAATGATGAGAGGAAATAGTTTATTGCTAGAGATACTAATCACAATACATTTGTTGACAGTATCACTAGTGCTTATGCTAAAACCAAGTTATATTTGGAGAATGTTTTGAAAGATGTCGAATGACTCACTACCTAAAAGCAAACTCTTAAAAACGTTGTTGAAAAGTATAAAGATGCTTGCCTTGAGAAGTGTGATGCATAATGTATCTCTTGCTTAGAAAAGAGAGATGCTAAGATTAAATCTGTTTTTGTGGTAGAAATTCGTAAACATTTTCCCGATTCGAAGTTAGGAAATCTTTGGGATCGTGTTCCGGAGAAGCACTGCTCGAAAGATGATTCTTTGGTGGATGAATAATATTCCAGCGATTCTTAAGAAGAAAACAACCCATCCTCGAAAACCTTATTAGAGGATGGCGATGAAGGTACCCTTTCGGGGTAAAGAAAAAATATTTTGTTAGTTGTTGTTTCTGTTGTTTTCATGTAGACTCTTGGACACGTTTTTGTTAAATGCTCGTATTCTTTCAAGGCATTTTTTAATATGAGAACTTTTAGGAATATAAATATTCTTTGGTTAATTCTTTTCCACCAAATTTTTTCTTATCTAAATATTGTTATCCATAAACGTTTATTGGAAAACCATGTTGTCCATTAAATAAAAATTATTGGTCAACATTCGTTGGAAGGCTCTTACAATCCAAAATAGAAAAATTGTTGAGCAACATTAGTTAGAAGACCCTTCCGGTCCAAAAGATAAAAATTGTTGACCAACATTCGTTGGAAGACCCTTCCGGTTTAATAAATAAAAATCGATAACCAACATTCGTTGGAAGACCCTTCCCGTCCAAAAGATAAAAATTGCTCACCAAAATTCGTTGGAAGACCCTTCCGGTCCAAAATATAAAAAACATGCAAGTTATTTCAAAATGAGAAATAAATTTTATATATAAGTCGGCTATAAGGGCACCTCGTTAAAAACTTTATGTGCCACTAGGGTAGGAAAGAGTATGCCACCTAGTCCTTATTAGAAGAAACACTTTGCCATGTGTATCCTCAATCTTATTGAGCATAGCTGCCACCCGAGGAGGAGTACTCAATTTCTCTCAAGATCCCGTTCGGAGATGGTCCTCTGAAGGTGACTTCGAACCAACTTGTAAGGGGTAAAGCATTGGTGGAATGAACTGGAATAATTTTCCTTGGCTCATTGATGCGGTTTCCTAATATTAATCTTACCATACTCGTACTAATGTAAATAAGATATCATTATTGTTGTAAAATAAATATTCAAGGTGAGATGTGAATATTAAAAGATAAGCAACAATATAAGTTCAAAGGACTACGTGTGTTCTTTCAAGACCCAGGGAGTGACTCGGGTTACCATTTGAGATGATTTTCTTCTTGTTCTCCTTATCAACCGCTGATGAAGAGAGATTGCATCTTCTATAGATTGTCAGCTTCCAACCGGCCATCAACAGTATTGTTCTCATCACCAATGTTGTATAGGTAAAATAAGGATCCTAAAATTTTAAGATAACCCAACAATTGAAACAAACTAATCTATTGGCATTAAAAAAAATATAACCTAAATGTAATGATACATGACTTTGGGGTAAACAGCGTGTTCGGACTAGCCTGGTTTGGGAATATTCCCATTAAATTGAAATAAATAACAATGTTTGGGTCCAAAAGAAACTGAAGGCCCTAGCTCAACACGTATAAATAAACACTAAGTCAATTAGACCATAATCCATCGAAGTTTTGCCTCGTGTGGGTAACCGAACCTTTATCGCCTTTGGGCCCACTTCTCACGAATGATATTTAGCACAAAAACTTGAATAGTGTTGTAAGAAATTTTATCAAGGGCCAAAATATACTTAGAGCTAATATTTTGTTAATGATGGGGAAGTGTCATTGCCTCTACTTCGGTGGCTTTAGCCTTGTCAACTTTACAATCTTTAACGTTCGAAGTTATTATTCTAGTTGAATTTCAAATTGCAATATTTTCCTCGGATTGACCATATCTAAAGGAGATTCATTGTTTATATCTTTATCAATATATGTTAACTCCCATCAAGTGGATTCAGAAGGAATATTTAATAGGGTTTGGACCATGGACTTGGGTAAATAAATAGGATAATTATGATTTTATTTATTTCTTGGTTCATGGGCTTTAGACCATGGACTTAGGTAATTAAAGATTATCCCATGGATTTTGTTCGGCTCATTAGGCCCATTAAATTAATTTGGTGTATAATTTTTTTTTGAAGGAATTTATTGGAGGATGAAGCATTAACTTCTAAAATTAGACTTTCTATCTCTAAACATTTACTTAAAAGACTCTATTATCACTCTACTCACTACAAAACATTAAGCACTCGTTACCACATTACCAAATAACTCTTCAAATAAAATTTATTCTTACCATATGATGATTTATATTCAAAGTTGAATCATAATCTACTTAAGATCCACTTACATCTTCACAAATTTGTACCCATGGTGCTGTATCTGTTATATTTACATCCTTATAAGTTATAACATCCATGAAAGCATCAGCCTCAATATCATCCACGATAGCATCCAAATTTTGGTCGACGACATCATCAATCTCAAGCTGATCAATCTCATCATCATAGGACCGTGTCAAAAAATGATGATCATCTTCTATTTTTATACATGCTCATTTTTCGGGCGTACTAGTTGATGGTGATGTTTCTCTTTTGCACGTTTGTGGTGTTGGTTATTCCGTTTGTCTGTGTTGAGCTTATGTTGCCTATAGACAAGCTGGTGTCGGTTCTTATTTGTTGATTTCAGCTTATTGATACTTTCGGCAGGCTGGTTCTTGTTGTTGTTATATGCCTTGGGGTTGGAGTTGATGGTGTTGGTCTTCTTGTGGTTCGTGTTGACAGATTTGTTATTCTTCGTATTCGGTTGATTGGGTTATTCTTCTTTAATTTTGGATGAAGAAACATGTGATTTTGGTACTATAAATAGCATGCGAGACTTATGAATATATTTAGATAGACCATTTTTAAAACAGCGATGCGAGAAGTTTACATAATAGTGACTAGTGGGTTCCGGTTGGTTTCGTTGACGTAGTTGGTTGCCTTGTTGGACGATTGGGCTCCCATGATGACCATTCGATTACTGTTATATGAAACATATCATTCCATATATATTAAACATGTGATTCTTCTTATATCAAACCATTCAATTCCATATATATTAAACATTCAATTCCATGTACATTAAATATGCAATTTTATTTCTACCGTAAACAAATACAATTTAATTCTAATGTTACCCAACATGCTTTTCTACTGTTCAATTTTAATGTAAGTTAGATAAAAATTGTGCAAGTTATTTTAAAATAGGAAATAAATATTTTATATAAGTCGGCTATAAGGTAACCTAGATAAAAACTTCCCGCGCCACCAGCGTAGGAAAGAGTATGCCACCGATCAACATGGGTAAAATGCTAAGGGTAAAGGAGTGAGCATACTTGATCAACGGGGAAGCCGAGAAGGGTACATACGGGAAAGTTCAATCAAGAATGCATTATATCAAGACGAGGCCTCCCGGGGCGAGGGATAAAGCGTCAAGGGAGAAAGTAGATTAAAGTGCACTCAAGGTGACGCTAGCTGACCGACGCCCATAAGTCAATACCCATTAATGAGGTTGTAAATCGTGAAATTCACGTAACGCCCCACAATTGGCATAATGGTCACCAACATGATCTCATTACCTAAAATTAAGGTCCACGACATAGTTAATGGGAGAATGTAATTAATGGAAGTACAACTTCCTTGTAAATAGTATAAATACGTCGACTATGATGTAAAAACCTATATTTTCTTCTCCAATAAAAAAAAGTTACTACTTGTCATATTATTTGTTAGGTCTTCCCTTATCATTGACTTTTCTCATCCAACCGCAATCAAAGCACAACATATTGCAGACTTCTTGGTTGAGTTCTATTTGGAGCATTCTTATATTGAATCTCCTATTGAAAATCACACGGAAGAATGGGTAATTCGAACTGATGGTGGGTCCATTATGTTGGGTTGTGGAGCAGGAATTTATTTATTATCTCCATTCAGAGATTCAATATACCAAGAAATACGTTATGTTTTTAAGGCATCAAATAATGAAGCTGAGTATAAGGCAACAATAGCAGGGCTAAGGCTTTCCCAAACTTGTGGTGCCAAAAATGTTTGATTGATAAGTGATTTGCAACTACTCATACATGAGGCTAAGGGAAACTTTGAAACTAGAAATGAGTAGTTCGTTAAGTATTTACAAGTATTGAAGGGGACATTAGCGTTATTTAAGTATATGGAATATGAGCATGAGCCATGGATCATAATACAAAAGAATTCCTTTCTATATTAATAAAATTTGAAGTTGAGACAAGAACTGAAGAAAAATTTCAAGTATCAAGGATAACGAAAGAAGATTGGAGGCATGAGATCAAAAAATTTATTGCTAAGGGAATATTCCCCGTGGATAAAGTGTCGGTTCACAAGTTGAGGTTTAAAGCACATGGATTTTAATCTTGAGGGATGTCCTCTATAAGAAATCATTTAGCATGTTTTTTTACAAAGCCTTGGGTATGATGAGCCATAGGTGATTTTATTTGAATTACGTGATGAGGAAGGTTCTACCAACTGTGGCTATAAAAAGTGAACCAATTTGTAACTATTGGGAAGATCTCTTCATAAATATTGTTAGATAAGTCCATCAATATGCCTAACTCATCAGCTTTGGGCATATCATTGGGCCATAATTCCTCTAGGACTAAGTCCCATCAAGATTGGAGGTTCAGTTGAGGAAATGCCTTGTGAAATCTAAGACCATGTCAGACATAATCAAAGCGTCCCACTTAGATAAGGATTCAAGATCCTATCAGCATATTCATCAACCACATCTTATTTGTCTTTAACAATATCAGCTTTGATAGTGGTTAGGTCCCTTGTATTACTTAACACGAGTTGTTTGCTCTTTTAGCTCATTCGACAAAATTTATATAGCAGCCTTGTCACTGATTTTCTCATTTATCAGTTCTTTAATATTCCACAAATTAGATGACTGCAACCCTTCGTAAGAATCATTTAGCTTGGTAACCTTATCTCTGACCAATTTGGGTTTGTTTGCTAAACCCTCAGTCCGAGATTTTTCCCCTTCGAATGACTATTTATGATTTTTGCTTTCCTATTCAAGTGATGTAAATAATATATTTTTTTGCCTTAACATTCCTCTCTAAATCATCAATAGGATTTACGAAGCCCAACATCGTATATGCCAGTGTGTCTTGTTCCTTTATCAACTTAAAAGGCACATCGTCACAAAGCATATTTGTGACGTTACCTTGGTTTCGGGGAAGTTTTTCTCGAAATATTTAAAATCAATCCCACCTATAGGCCCCATCAGATTCTTCCAATTCCTATGGAAAGAAAAAGAAAGCAAAAATCAATTCGTATACAATGGTTGACGACGAAGAAAACAGTACTGCTGAAAATCATCAAAACCATTTGGTCGAAGAGCAGATAGCCAATGACAACACCATGATAATCATCGAAGACAATGCTATTGAGGAAAATTAAAATGCTGAAAACTTTGATCCTGATAGTTTCATTAATTTTGAGAACACTGAAGCCCTTACTTGTGAAGACAATTTTGTTCTTCAAGTCATTCAAAATCATATGCTTAATTTTACGAGACCAACACCTGTCAAGGCGTCTACAGAAATTATCTGTCCACCTGTTCTGACCACAACTTTAGATATGATTCAACGTCCTAGTTCAGCGGAAACATAAATTCCTCCTCCTCCTTCAAATCCCGCGATCGTTGTTGCACTTCAACCATTTACCAATCTCGACATTGCAGCAAAATAACTTTCTTCCCAAGTCGAAGCTTCTCAAAATAGTCTAAACAATTGGCTAAAGACATGGTCTATTACAAAGGATCTTATTAAGTTAAGAAAATAAATAAGAGAAGATTTGTAGAGCGAAGTGGTTGAGAAATTTCATTTGTATGAAGTAGCGAGGTCTGAGCTTATAAAAGGCACTCTCTGCATGAAAAATCATCTGCAAATAAAACATATGGTTGACAAAGAATTGTTGATGACTTCTCATGAAAAGGATATGAATAAGCTCAAAACTGATCATACTACTGAACTGGCTGCTCACATATCCAACTCCAAAGGTCTGCCAAATTCTCTTACCCTTTATGAGGCAAAAAATAAAGAATTGACCGAGAAGATAACTAAACTGAAGAAAGATTTCGAGGAGGAAAAAACTAATGTTGTTACTGCTGTCGAAGCTGAACTTTCAATAGACATGTTGACTGCTATTAACAATGGAAAATAAGAAGCATCCATTCTCCTTCTTCGAGAACCTCACGCCACTTATTTTAGAATCAACCTCACAAGTTTTTGGAACGACATTCCCATCAAAAAGCGTTCAAGTGAAGCCATGGTTTGGGCTTTCATTATCGTTCGTGGCTGAAATTTAATATCAAAATATTTTAATCCAACTAACCACTTCGTCATTCGTCCAGATATTTTGGGCTTTTGTAATACATGTTTCAAAAGGAAACAAATCTCATACTACAGTCAAATGTTCCTGAAAGTAAGGTCTCATTTTCTGAGCTACTATAACAAGGTCAAAAACAAGTTTTTCCAACTTCAAGTATCTTTTTCCCCATCTAACAAGCTCTTACTCACATAGTATATTGGTCGAGGACATTTGTCAACTTCTCTTACCAATATCGTACTCAGAGCATAATCTGACACCGCTATGTAAATAAACATTTTCTCACCTATATTCAGACTTGTTAAGATCTCGGGAGAGGATGAGTCCTATTTAATTCTAATAAAAGCTTTATCACATTATGGGTCCAACTAAAACGCCTTACCTAACTCAATACTTTAAAGAAAATAGCATATTTATCCAAAGATCTGGATGTGCTCCCTCAATCATATATTATCACCTACCATTTCATGATATTCTTCGCCAGCAAATTTATTAGGATTACCCTTATATTTTTTATCACTGCTCAAACTCTTTCCATGATATACCCAACATAAGTAGTCTTCCAAAAACCCATATCTCACTATAGGTTGATGCATTATACCAGTTATATTTTGGTAAATATTTCTACATTTTGAACATGTACACACTAACAATGTACTCTCCCCTATCGAACTTCTATGCATCCGATCTCGTGAAATAATTTGATAGCCTTCTCAAGCATGAAAATCATCTCCACAACATCACATACAGAATGTAAAACAAGAATTTGATATCTTTCTCAAGCATGAAAATCATCTCTAACATCTTCTCATTTTTCACCACCAAATACTTTGCTTCGTCACAAATAAAACATGAGAGCTTGATCGTTGCGATAAAATATCCCCTATGATATTATAGGATTGCTTTGTTAGTCTAAGAATAATTATATGGTTCCAATTAGAAACCCATATATCTTTCTCGACTTCACCATTGGAAGATATAAGAATAGGTTTGCATCATCGATGTCAGCATTTTCATCGTGCTTTGACTTGACTGTTGTTCTTCATTCATCCTAGTAATTATGGAACAAAAATCAAAATATTTATTATTTATATATAAAACAAGTAAAACATATGCACAAATAAATAATTAAACAAGGTACTTATAACCATATATAGTTAATTCGTCATGTATTAGCTTATATACCATACAATTCTAAACAACAATTAGTTAAAACTACCAAAACAATAACCTAGTACAAACAAGTTAATAACCTATAAAAAATTATATATATATATATATATATATATATATAACCAAAAAAGTATATGAAAAGCAAATTAATCATATGATCCAACATATATAAATAATGTTGTTCAAAATGCTATGGAAACAGAAACAAATAATTTTTCATAATATGCAACATATATAGAAAATGATATTATAATCATATATTTTGTAATCCTTCATCGCTCCCTCTTGATCGCCACGTTGTTGGTCTTCAATATCTTGTTCATCCACTGACATATAAGCATACAAGCAAGCACACAAAGACGCACAACATAATTTTACAAACTTTTTTTAATCAAACTTGTAATTCGATAATTAATTAAAAAATTATATTAAAAAACATGGAATTGATTAAATAAACATCAAATACTAAGAAATTAATGGCGATATTAAAAATGCATGCATCGATTAAAAAAATGACATCAACTTAAACCTTTACAATTATCGAATTGGCTAGTTCAGAGAGGAGAGAGTTTAGAGTTAATTTGGGAAAATTATTAGAGTAAGGATTTTAAAGGACGGTTGCGTCAAGTTATTAAATTTTGGACGAGTTTTAGTTTGTAAAATAATTTAGATAGAATTTATAAGCGAGTTTCCGTTTTAGTAAATCCAATTGATAAAAATTTGGGCTGACTACAATTTAAATAATAAAGTTGGGTTAAAGTTACGCGATCAAATAAATTATTAAGTGCGTTGAATCTTGTAGTGGCCCATGGCGTCACTTAGGCCTAAACGTCATCTAAAAAAACAAAAAAAACCATAAAAAAGTACGTCACAAACCCGTTCTAACTAGAGATGTTGTGAAATAAAAAAGTACACTCGTCGTAATTTCATTGTAAAAATTGACCCGTGTTTCAAAAAATTGGTAAAAACAGGCTATGTTGTGGACTATCAAACCTGGTTGTTCGTTTTGTATGTTCGTCAATCTAATTGTAACATGTTATAATATGATTGTCAATATCTTGTTATAACAGTTTTTTTAATAAGTTATAAACTAATTGTATAATGTATTTTGTTTTAGTTTGTAATTCGGTTTAGATTATGAAATATTTTGTGAGCCAATTTTGGAGTTTGCATTTAAGTTCTATAGAATATGTGACTTAACTCATAAATAAAATGCAAGATATTTGAATTTAACCATGGAAGAAGTTTAGAAGTTCATACTTCGTAGACATACGAGTCGCGTGGTATATAACCATTTGATTCTGGAGATACTAACCATTCGATTCTAGTGACACTGATTATGGGATCTTTGAGATACTAACAATCTAATTCCAGCAATACGAGTTATGCGATTCTAGATGTATTTTATATGCGAAATAGTAATGTGTTCTCTATGCGAGATAAAACATGACTATTATGCGTTTCTTTTAATTGCTCATAATTGTTTATGAATTTTTCAATACATGAAAGCAATGTCTAAAGCTCGAGTGTGCATTTTAAAACATAATAGTCAAACTGCAATTGTTCCTTTTGACGAGTTTGAATAGTTCAGAAGTATTCAAAAGTAGATATATTATGTTAGTTAGAGGTAGGTACAATATTACGTATTGTGGCGGGGATAATGAAAATTGTTTATTTGCAAAACATATAGATATGTTCGATTTTGTAGTATTGTTTGACATCCATTGTTTAAAAAGTGTTAGTTTTCTTACAGAAGAGTATGTTGTAGACAAGGTTTCTGAAGAAATGTGTAGCATAAGTTTGTTTGAAGCCTCAAATAATTAATTAATTAGTGGATAAAGTAGTAATGGTTTAAGGTTTATATATCATAAAAGAAAACAACTTGCTACTATTGGTTGGGCTGATGCAAGTACACGTGTTGGTCAAATTTTTTATTATGGGTTTTCAACTATAAGATTATCTTTAGGTCGTTATTTCGTAAAGAGTGATTTTTGTTTCAATAGCATGCATAATACAAGATGTAAGATAACTGCGTATTGTTCCAAAAAGGGTTGTTTCTTTATATAGTACAACTTGTGGGTATTTAATTTACATGTTTACTGCCTTTCTTATTGTCACTTTCCACCCTATTATTTTACTAATCCAAACCAGAAGTGCTAGTTGTTACACAAAGCACCCTCAACATTACATATTTGTTGATTTTCTTACATAATATTTTATTGAACCAAGTTAACTCCTTTATTTATCCATGTTAGTTTATTCCTCCCAATATTTTCTCTCATTATCAGTAGCCCCCACTCCTTGTAAAGATATTCGAGCAAGGACTGATCTATGAAATCCTATTTTATTTTCTCTCTGCCTCCTCAGATTCATCTTCCTTATATTCCCTCAGATTATTTTTCTGTGTGTATCTCCAGGGATTCATGACCTCACTAATGATAATGATGACTTCATATGTCAAAACCCTTTTTTACTGATGAGACATGCGAGTTTTCTTATCCACGTGTCAATTATTTCCTAACACAAACATGCGTGCCTTCCAAAATGACTTGTGAATGAAGAAGTGTGTTAGAAAATCCTTACACTTCCCAACATGTGTGCGCCTCAAATCATAGGTGGAGCAGGTATTTTCCAAAAGTTTTTTTATCTTTCCTAGGTGTTTGACACTTAGAGAAAAAAACTCAACTGTTTGGGCCTTCGAAACCATTGGAAGTCCACATATCCCTCTATAAATACTTCAACTCATTTACTATTTCATAATTATTAATCTTCATAGTTTATAGAGATATATGGAGAAAACTTCTTGGTTAGAGAGAGAAACATGTTCGTTGTTATTTAAAGCATTTTTCCACCTTTCGTACCTAGAAAATCCGACAATATTGAGAGATATAAGATCTAAGAGTGGTTCAACACCAGTAAAAGATCTCAAAAGAGGAAAGTTGCTGGCATAGATGAGGAGCCCAAACCACTGCGAATTCTCCAAACTTCTTATTATGGTCATTGGCATCCGATAAAAAAAATACTTTGAGGTGACTGGGACTTCAAACACCAAAGCTCCATCGGATCCTCCTGCCACTAAGCCTCCCAGCCAGACTTGTCTGAGGCTCGACAAGGGTGTCCTTAGCCTTTCAAAGAATCCAAACATTGTGAAACTGAAAATGGGAAAGACAAACATTTGAAGAGGAAAGAAATCAACAAATTTCACGAAAAAGGTACACAAATATTAAGCTTACATTTACTGTTCCTACCCCTTAAAAGACCCTAAAAGGTAATCCTCTAACAACTCCCGAGGTCACTTCTTCAAAACCGTCATCAAAACCTGTACGAACAGAGGATGTTGTTCATCTCCTCGAATCCATCCCAGTAGTATAAGAAAGGCATATGGTTGACGAACCAGATGATGATTAAGAGGAAAATATAGTTGATGTGGGTGCTCAACCCATCAGATTTATACCTACAACGGATTCTCAGGTTGGACCCTCATACCGACTCAACCCTTAACTCCCCTTGGTGAAGCTGAAACAAGTTTATTGTCCACCAGGTAACTAAACCAAAGAAGAAAAAACAACGTGGTGTGGGACTGACCACGAACATGGAGTCTATTTTGGAAAATAATTTATGGAAGGTCAAAGCTAAGTATCTTCTAGCGTTGTGTAAGATTAAGTACAAGTATTATCAACCGTCCGACGAGGTCAAGCTCATAGACCTATGGGGAATTCCAGACTTTATCCAAATTTGATTTCTTGAGGTTGGGGAAAATCTTTTATCAGGTCGAGACCATGAATTGATTATATACTCAAAGATCCTCAATTGGGGTCTTTGATTCTCACTAGACCTTTCTCTAGTGAAGTATTTTGGATTGATGAATTTGTGTTTTATTCAAGATGGTCCCAAGTTGTGATGCACCTTGATGGTCTATATAGTGGCTTCTCGAAAATCCAGGATTGGATTTTCAATGCAATAATTCTTCGGGCTGACTAACATTTCCAAGAATCCTCTTAGTACACTCCCCGAGGATGTTGCTGCTTTGGTTCAGGAAAACCTTCAACCGCTTTGTCCTCGGTACATTCTTGCCCTAAAGAATCAACAAAGAGATTTTTTAGAATCAACAAAGAGATTTTTTAGAAGTGAATATTGTCTTTCTCCTCTAAATATTTCATAGGTGTAATCAACCTCCTTAGCCTCTTTAAATAGGCTTAGTAAGTTCGTTACAAGAGTTAGTTACAAGAGCGGTTACATAAAGGGATCTTTACAATTTAGTCCCTATATCTCTTATAAAGCTTAATTTTACTCTATATTAATAGGACTTATTAATTAAGTCCTTATTAATTACATTTAGGTCCCTAAATAATATATTTCCTTATCAGTAGCCCCCCTAGTTCTTATACAGATAATTTATAAGAACTATTCGCTCTTCGAAGATTACTCCAAGTAAATACAACTTCCTTCATTTCGCCTCTTTATTATGATTAAGCCCAATGACTTGCAACTTCTCTTCGAATTCAAGAATAAGTGCAAATAAATTCCCCAATCACTTCGAACATGCCAACTTGAAATGTAACCTTGCCTTTACTTCGAATCTTCTTACTAGAGACATAATTTTACTTATGCTTCAAATTTTCTGATCCCTACTTGAAAGACTGATTAGACCCTTCTTGATAGGTCTATGACACTACACGTTTCCTCTACGTTTCACATTCCACCCAATGAGAGCAACTCACTGGTTTTGCCTCTTCAACTTCTCAACATCATTTCTTTTAACTATAAATACTCAGCTCTACCTTCACTGAGAACTTTTTAGATAAATCACTTCCAAACCATCCTCATCCTGTTCTTCATCTTCATCCTGTTCTTCATCAACCTTCAAGCCATCTTCATCCCGTTCTTCAGAAACTCCACCTGATTCAGCCATTAAAACAACTTCTCAGATCAATACCTATTGTATGAGAAGATATCCCAAATACAAAAGATCTAAACCCAGAAAACCAAGAACAGCAAAGAAATCTCTCTTCCCTGGTTCTAGCAATCAAGTATTTGGTGCCTACGATTATCTTTGTATTGGAGAGAGAGCTGAAGAATACAGAGCAGCTGGGTTGATCTACAACGGTCCTCACCTTTCCTCTACCATCTTCAAATACGGTAACTTCGATCCCAACCTTGCAACTTCGTCTTCACCCCTAGCTTCAAACCCAGAATCTAGTCAACAACCTTCTCCTCCTCGAAATCAACCCATTTCCCCAGTATTAAGACCACATCGAAAATATAAAACTGTCACTTCTAACAAACCACCAACTTCTAAAAAACTACAACCCAAATCACCTACCTTACAATTCGAAGCAACTAAAAAACTTCAACCCAAATCGCATATCCTTCAATCCGAAGTAGTTAAAGTTAGGCCTAGCAAAAAATCAACCTTTCTAGCAATGGGTGATGATGCAGAAACCTCTTCTCCTCCCCCACAAGAAGTGGTTGATACTACACCAGAAAGTAGTCAACCAATTCTTGTGACTCAAACTGAGACTCAAATCCGAAGTCGTCCCGATGAAGCCACCGATGAGGACAATAACAAAGAAAATGATTCTGAAGCCACTGAATCTGATGTCGAAGGGGAATCCGAAGCTGACGGGGCAACCCCTCCAAAGAAAAATCGAGGAAAGAAACCTCTTATTACACTCCCCGAGGATGTTGCTGCTTTGGTTCAGGAAAACCTTCAACCGCTTTGTCCTCGGTACATTCTTGCCCTAAAGAATGTATCCTATACTTACTACCTCGAATCAGAAAAAGAGGAACTCAGGAGACTATGGGGATTAACAGATAACATGACTCTTCGACTACCAGTAGAAGGAGAAACACCTCTAACTTGTAAGAAGGACGAACTAGTAGTCTACCCTGAGCTCTTCAACTGGGGACTTCAATTTCCCCTCGATCTAATGATTGTAAGGTACTTCGAAATTCTTAAGTTGTGCCCAACACAGGTTACCCCAAACCAATTATTCACTTTATTCTCCGCCATTATGGTGTCGAGGCTAGGAGGCATCCCCCTCGAAATAGAAGACTTCATCTCACTGACCAAACTCTCAAATGGGCTAGTTTTACCGTTCTACTACCTAACGTTGGAGGATGATCTGAAGATTATCGATGACCTTCTCGAAGCTGATAAATTTTGGAAGCAGAGGTTTATCTTTTTATCAGGAGCTTCGGAAAATGGTAAAGAGATTTCCGATGACAACCCCTCAAAACTTACTCTCACCTGGAGAGATAGCAGTAAGTGAATCATTACTGTATTGTTAACATTTTTAACTTATTAAGCCTAGCCAGATTAACCAAGTCCACTTATCTAACTGTTTATTCTCTTTTCAGAAATTCCGAGGAGATTCAAAGGTCGTCGAAAAACTGCAAAGGTAATCTTCCAGAGAATGGCTGAATGGGCAGAGAAAGCCTGGGGAAACGGCTTTCACTCAGCCTTTCTACCAATCAACTTCGTCAACAACCATCTGTGGCGCATAACCTTGGGAGCTGACTTCCCTGAAGATCCGATGTCCCCCCCAGATCCCATCATAGCAGTCCAAAGAATACTCGCACCAGATGGGAAAACCTACCTTCCCATCAGGAATCGAAGTGACAGTCAACTGCCACTGAAGAAGAAGGGAAAGCTAACCCTCAAAAAAGCCAACACAAGCAAGGCTAACCCTTCCAAAACTTCGAAGCGTGCAGGGAAACGAAAAATGCCTGCATCTCCACTTCCCCCAATATCCGAGGAGGATGAACCTGTTCTGAAAAAGAAAACGAAAGAGGACAATACTCCAAAAAAGAAAAAGAGCAAGTCCGCCACTCCGAAGAAAAAGAACGAGGCTGACATACTCGAAGAGGTACTGGCTTCCGAGGTGCACGGGAAAACTTTTATTGAAGAAAATCCTCAAGGGGGACTAGCACTAGGAGATAGCCAAGTAGACGATTACCTTAACCTCGAAGATTTCAACTCAAGCGGGGATTTTGCATTCACTGGTGAAGGCTCTCAGCCTACCAACACCATTCCATCAACTTTTACTGGGGCTGCCATGGCTTCAATATCTAACGCAATTGTTCCTGTTCATCACCACCCATCAAACTTGCCCAATCCAGACAAATCCGATGAGGTAACCTCAATTCTTCGACCTTTTCATAACTTAAGTGCTGCAGCCAAAAAATTATGTGAAGAAGAAAAAAATTCACATACACAATTGGAGCTCCTTGCACAAGAATTAATCAAGAGCAAAAAAGAAACAGAGTCTGAAAAGGCTTCAAAAAATGAAGCACTTCAAAAGTTCGAAGCTGAGAAAGGAAAGTTTCTTAAGGAACACAAAGAAAAAATCGAAGTTCTGGAGGCTTCTCATCGACTGTCTCTTGAAAATCTAAATTCTCAACATTCTACTGTTATTTCTGAGGCAAAGAAAAAATCTACCGACGCTGAGAAACTTGTTAAAGAAATTCAAGAAAAATTGGATAATTGCCAAACTCAATTGACTACGCTTCGAACAGGATTCGAGGAAGAAAAGAAAGCTGTCGTCAAGAAAGCCGAAGCTGCTGTTGGTTCTGTGATGCTTAATGGTATCAAAAAGGCTGAAATCGATACAGCTAACAATCTTCTTCGAGAAATCCATGCTGCCTATCCAAGGCTAAACTTAACAGAATTTTGGAAGAAAGTCCCAGAGAAAGATCGTCCAAAAGAGGCATTCGAAGTACCATCAAGCTCTTCAGAAGAAAGTGACGCTTCTGACGGGTCATCGGAAGAAGAGGATGATTAAGTAGTTTTTTGTGTGTTTTAATTAAGTAGTTTGTCCTTTTTTTTGTAAACTTCACCTTTATCCAATGAGACAAGCAACTTTCTTAATATTTCAAATCCCTAGTGCACTTATAAAGTATGACACCTCGAAAATTAGATGCACTTATAAGACGTGACGCCTCGAAAATTAGATGCACTCATAAGACGTGGCACCTCAACGTGGCACCTCGAAAATTAGATGCACTCATAAGACGTGGCACCTCGAAAATTAGATGCACTCATAAGACGTGGCACCTCGAAAGTTAGATGCACTCATAAGACGTGGCACCTCGAAAATTAGATGCACTCATAAGACGTGGCACCTCGAAAATTAGATGCACTCATAAGACGTGGCACCTCGAAAATTTGGTTGTTTCTTCAAAGCTATTGCTTCGGAAAATTATTCTTGGTCAACTTTTAAAGATGATCAGTCTTTGCCAAGTTACCAAAATAATAAATCACCCCTCATACTAAACAACCAATGGCCAAAAGAAATTTTATTATAAAGTTCAATATTAACCAGACACCTCATTAAAACCTTTCTGGGCCAACAGATAAGGAAAGAGTATGTCTGTTTTACAAAAATTCGAAGTTCAATTTTACTCACAGTACAATTTCAAATGCTCTATGTTCCAAGGGTGCTTGAGCATCCTCCCCTCGCGATCAGACAACTGTAGGAACCTGGTTTGACCTTCATTTTGACTTCATAAGGACCCTCCCAATTCGGAGCCAATTTTCCGAGGTGCTTGTCCTTAGTATGAAGAAATACTTTTCGCAATACTTTATCGCCAACCTTGAACTCTCTCTTCTTAATTTTAGCATCGTACCTGCTTCTCATTAAGGTTTGATAATGAACCACATTCAAATGCGCTTTGACACTTTTTTCCTCTAACAAATCAAGCTCAGCTCTTCTAGCTTCATCATTATTTACTTCGGAATATCGTAATAACCTGTAGGAAGGCAATGTAGATTCAGCAGGGCACACAGCGTCCATTCCATACACCAAAGAAAAATGAGTCTCTTTTGTGGCCTCCCTAGGGGTTGCTCGATATGCCCACAACACTTCTTGAAGATAATTTGGCCATTTCCCTGCTGCTCCTGCCAAATTCTTCTTCAAACCCTCCAAAATAGATCTATTTGTTACTTCTACCTGCCCATTTGCTTGGGGGTGGAAAGGAGTAGAAAAACATTGCTGTATTCCTTTCGAAGAGCAAAAAGAATCCATTTCCTTGTTATTAAATTGTGGACCATTGTCTGTTGTTATTTTCCGAGGAACTCCAAAACGGTAGCAGATGTTACTTAGAATAAACTTGATTACATCCTTAGCTTTTGTTCCAGCTAAAGGCTCTGCTTCTGCCCACTTCGAAAAATAATCAACTGCAACTATAATCATCTGTCTTCCACCTGAAGCCATAGGTAATGGTCCTACTAAATCAATCCCCCACCTATCGAAAGGAACCGCCTCAGAAATTGTCATTAGGGGTACTGCTGATTTATGTATTAACTGTGCATATCTCTGACAAGTATCACAGCTTCGAACTAATAGTTTGGCATCCTGCAATATGGTAGGCCAATAATACCCTGCCAACAATACTCTACGCGTTAAAGCTTTGAATCCACAATGAGTTGATCCATCTCTATCGTGTAATTCAGATATAATGTTTTGAGATTCATGCTTGCTCAAACATCGTAATAAGGGCCTTGACACTGACCTCTTATACAATATCCCATCCAACACTTCATAACCAAGAGCTTTATTCCTTATTCTCTTGAGCGAGTGTTTATCAAGAGGTAGTATTCCCTTTGTGAGAAAGTTTAATAAATCAGTTCTCCAATCTCTTCGAATGCTCGTCGAATCATTTGTCACCTCCTCAACAAATTCACACTGCTCAGAGTTCGATGTAATCGAAGGCAGTGGCTGTGTCACGATCCATGGATATTCTTCAGAGTACGCCATTGTTGCCAAAGAATCTGCCATTGTGTTGCTACCTCTTCGAATATGCTCCACCTCGACATTTTTCAAATTGTGCCATCATACCTCGTAGCTCTTGCAAGCACAAAACCAAACGGTCATTTTTAGCTTCTGAAACCCCTTTAACATGGTTAACTACCAACTGCGAATCTGTTTCTAAGCGCACGAATATTGCTCCACAAATCTTTGCTAACCGCAACCCTGCTAGCACAGCTTCATATTCAGCTTCATTGTTCGAAGCATGAAATCCAAATTTTATAGCTTGAAACATAAACTCCCCTGTTGGTGCCACAAATTCAACTCCTGCACTCGACCCTTTATTACTAGATCCTCCATCATTTCGTAATGTCCACGTCGGATTCGTGTTCACTTTTTCACCTTCTTTCTCTTCGGGTCTACTCGAATGAAACTTAACCAAGAAGTCTGCTAAGGCTTGAGCTTTGATAGCTGTTCGAGGAGAGAATAACACGTCGAAATCTCCTAATTCTACAGACCACTTAGTCATCCTTCCTGAGATATCTGGCTTTTGCAATACATTTTTCAATGGGTAGGAAGTTCGAACCACAATCGTATGTGCCTGGAAATAAGGACGCATTTTTCTCGCTGCCACTACTATGCACAATGCCAATTTTTCGAGCTTCAAATAACGTTTCTCAGCATCAACCAAACCTTTACTGACATAATAGACGGGCCTCGAAATTCTTGAATCTTCACTGATCAAAACTGCACTCACTGCATAATCCGATACAGCTATATACAAAAACAGTTGCTCACCTTCCCGAGGCTTTGATAATATTTCAGGAGTGGACAAAAGATTTTTGATCTTAACAAAAGCTTCTTCACAATCCGAAGTCCACTCAAAATTATTAGGTCGACGCAGCACCTGGAAAAAAGGCAAGCACTTATCTGAAAATCGAGAAATAAATCTGTTCAAAGCTGCTAACCTGCCCGTTAACATCTGCACTTCTTTGATATTCCAAGGCGAAGACATTGATATCAGAGCCTTCAATTGTTCTGGATCCACTTCAATTCCTCTTTCACTAATCACATACCCCAGAAACTTACCAGATCGGACTCCAAACGTACATTTCTCTGGGTTCAACTTCAATTGTATGGCTCTGAGATTCAAAAACGTCTCTTCTAAATCATCAATGTGTTCATCATCACTTTTGCTCTTAACAAGCATATCATCGATGTACACTTCGATATTCCTCCCTATTTGTGAAGCAAACGCCTTATTCATCAACCTTTGGTATGTAGACCCAGCATTCTTCAATCCAAACGGCATCACTCTATAACAGTGTAAACCTCGATCAGTAATAAAAGTTGTGCTCTCTTCATCCTCTGGATTCATTCGAATCTGATTATACCCTGAAAATGCATCCATAAATGTTGGAATTTTGTTTCCAGAAGTAGAATCCACCAATTGGTCAATCCGAGGTACTGGAAAAGGATCTTTTGGACAGGCTCTGTTCAAATCTGTGAAGTCCCCACACATTCTCCATTTTCCGCTCTTCTTTTTCACCACCACAGGATTAGCCGTCCACCCCGGATAATTGGACTCCCTGATATGCCCCATCTTATACAATCTATCTACCTCAGCAACAATGGCCTCGGCTTTTTCCAACGAAAAAGCTCTCCTTTTTTAAATTATTGGCTTGATCTTCGGATCCACTGCCAAGCTATGACATATGATATCACTTGGGACCCCCAATACATCTTCGGACCTCCAAGCAAATACGTCCAAATTCTTAGACAAAAAGTTCAACAATCTTTCTCGCATTGATAAAGACAATAAAGTCATAATTTAAAGTACTTTGCCATTATTGAAAATATATTCTTCTATTTCTTCACTTACCACCACAGAACTCGGGGTTGACCTCGGATCATCAATTCCCTCATCTGTATCACTAGAAGACAACCCCCCAAACTGCTAACTCTCCATCGGATCATCAGTACTTTTGCCACGTAGTCTAAATGCAGCAGCGTAACACTCTCTAGCCACCTTTTGGTCACTTCGAACTACGCCAACTCGATCCCCGATCACATACTTCAAACATTGATGAACCGTGGAAACTATAGCATACATTTTAGCCAGCCATGACCTTCCAAAAATAGCGCTGTAGCTCGATGGACAATCTACCACCATAAAAAGTACTTGTACTTTCTTTTTGAAAGGCCCTTTTCCCAAAGAAATCTCACCTTCGAACTCCCCTATCACATTTGCTGTTGCGCCAGTAAACCCAATGATAGTTCTTTCTGACCTTTCTATCCGACGCGGAGCAGTTAGTCTATCATATGTTGATTTGAACAACACATTAGCAGAGCTTCCAGTGTCAATTAACACTCTTTGAATTTCCACCCCACACACTTCTGCTCCGA
This sequence comes from Limnanthes douglasii subsp. nivea, assembly GCA_036936605.1. Lineage (NCBI taxonomy): Eukaryota > Viridiplantae > Streptophyta > Magnoliopsida > Brassicales > Limnanthaceae > Limnanthes > Limnanthes douglasii. The sequence goes on along the minus strand of JAUPFV010000003.1, from coordinate 64,703,589 downwards.
TGACCACTGCATCTTCATGTGGCCCAGTAATTTCTCTCAGATCATCCCCATCAAAAATTATAAATGGGACATCCTTCTTGTTGCTTAGGTCTGCCGATGCTCCTCCTTCAATTTGACGTGTTAAATTCACTATATGTCTCTTCCTCGAATTGTTAGTGTTGTTAGTCATCGAATCTCCCCCAAATATTGTCAGTGACTCAAAGAAGGCACACAAATCTCGAACACGTCCCTCACGCCTCGGCTCATCTACTAACATCAACAACAACCGACTAGGGTCTGGTTCGACATATTCCGACGCCACATCAAACTCATCACCTGCAGCATCTAAAATCATCAGTGCAGTTTCCTACTTAGAATTAGGATTACCAATTTTTTGAGTTACAGCTTTAGCATTCTTTTTGACATACTCCAGCAGCTTTCCATTTTCTATCAAAACCTGCATCTCCTTCTTCAAAGCAATACAATCATTTGTATCATGCCCAATATCATCATGATACATGCAGTACTTGTTATTGCGCTCCTCCCTTGGTCTATTAATCGCTGCTGGCTTTCTAAAATTTACTGTTCCCTTGCTTTTTTCATATATCGATGCCACACTTTCAGTCAAATCTGCATAATATTCCGGTTTCACCCATACATTAGATCTTGGTTTGAACTGGTATTGAACTGCATAATATTCCGGTTGCACCCCCTTGATACGAACTCGAACCTCCTCGGTAAATAACATTTTGATTGCCCCTCGCCCTCGACGAACTGTTATTCGAGGCGTTCTCTTGGTTATTTCCCCCTTGAGCATTCCCTTTCTGAACATCAACATTTCCTCCTCGAACTCGAGTGGACTCTTCGACCTTGATCTGGTCTTCAACCTGGGCCATGAGAGCTCCAAACGTTAATGCTCTACGCCTTGTTGTCTCATCGGCTAAATCTCCAGGCAACAATCCTTGTCGAAACGCCGCCATAGCCACCAATTCCTCACAGTCATCTAATCCCGCTTTTGTCGACACAAATCTCTTGGTATAATCCTTCAGCTTTTCTCCCACAGCTTGCTTACATTGTATTATTGTATCTCCATTAGCTCTCATTTATTTGCTTCCCACAAACTGTCTTCGAAAAGCTGTGTAAAAGTCTCTAAAATTTGCAATAGACTCCTTAGGAATCTTGTTATACCATTTTAATGCAGTTCCTTTGAATGTCTGAGAGAAGGCCCTGCAAACCAGCCTATCATCGTCCTCGAAGTTGGTCATATAGTTCTTGAATTGTTCTATATGATCATCGGGATCTTGAGTTCCATCGAACTTATCAATTTTAGAAATACAAACCTCCTCGGAAGCGGTACAGATCTGATCTCACGAATCAGCGGTGAATCCCTCCAATCCACACCTTGAACATACTGGTCCTCGTTCCTCATTCCCACAGTAGCATACAAACTTGGCTCCCCGAAATATTTCTGAGGCGTATACACTTTCCGAGGAGAATTCACTCGCCTCTCCTTCTTATACACTTTAGCTGGCCTTAATTCATATTCTTGCTCTCTTAAATGACCTCGAAAATGCTTATATCTCGGTGTCTCATCCGATTCCGAATCCTCATCATCTTCTTCACTAGAATACACATATCGTCGCTTCTGCAACTTTCCCTTCTTTTTCATTCCATTGTGCTCCTTCCTACGCTCAAGACGTATTTTACGTCGAGTATCTTGAACATCATCATCGTCATTCGACTGATCCAACTGATCATCCTGAGCACCTCTGGATATTTCAGACCTGAGTTTAGCATTATCATTAGCTTGCTTCATTTGAGCAAACTCATCAAGCTCTGCCACCTTTCTTATCAACTCCTTCATTTTTCCTTCAAAATCGAATTGATTGGATTGAATCGGAACTGGTTCACCTGCTTCTTTTTCTTGCAGATCAGATTTCAATGTTCCCATAGCCTTTCGAACAGACGGATTGTCACTTTCTTCTGAATTCGTCTCCGATCAACGAAAATCTAAACAAAATACTCCAGAAAACGAAAAAACTCGAACGAAAAGCTTCAGAAAACGAAAAAACTCGAAACTCGATTTTTGATCTATCGATCAAGGTATCTTCGACCCCTCTTTCTAGCGCCAATTTGGTATGAACAGAAAGTAACTAGAGAAAATAGAGATTATCTTCTTAGAATCAACAAAGAGATTTTTTAGAAGTGAATATTGTCTTTCTCCTCTAAATATTTCATAGGTGTAATCAACCTCCTTAGCCTCTTTAAATAGGCTTAGTAAGTTCGTTACAAGAGTTAGTTACAAGAGCGGTTACATAAAGGGATCTTTACAATTTAGTCCCTATATCTCTTATAAAGCTTAATTTTACTCTATATTAATAGGACTTATTAATTAAGTCCTTATTAATTACATTTAGGTCCCAAAAGAATATATTTCCTTATCAACTTTTCCTTCTATTTATTAATCCTTGAGAGAAAGCTCAAGATAGTGAATGACCTCTTAGAAGCTGACAAGAAGTAAAAAGACAAATATTATTCTTCTTTCTCGGACTATGAAAGACAATCTTTGAAAAATTTGTTGAGATACCTCATCAGCTCATATTAAGATGGACTAACGGAGGTACTAACTTTTACTTTTACTTTATTTTATTTATTTTATTTGTTTTACCAAGATTTTCCTGGTGGACAGCAATGAAGGGGGTCTTGAAGCCTTTTGAGGAGCATATTGAAGAAACTAGTCTGGTCTTTCATCAACTGAGTTATTAGGCTATCACCTTTTGGTCCAATTAATTCCATAAGTGCTTCAAACTATCAAATCTTGTCTTTCTTTCTGGTCCAATGTATTTAGATGAGCTTATGGTGCCTCCCATACAAGATGACATACTAAAGCGACTAGAAGTCTTGGACAATATTTTCTTTCTTTCTACGAGGGTTACAAGTCACTGAGACCCTAAAATCTATATGGTTGAAGAAGAAGATGTCAATGTTGGGACTGAAGTTGAAGAGGGAAATAAAGATAAGGTTGAAACTAAAGACGTTAATCCTACCGAGAAAGGTTACTCCAAGAGGCCACCAAAGAGATACTCGTCCAAAGATAAAGGTAAGGCGAAAAGTATCGAAGCAAGTTCTCTTCCTTTATGTCCCTCTTTTCTCTTCCTTCGATATATTTGATATCTATGACAATGACTTTCTAGCCAATAAGCTTAACAAATTACTTCATGTTGATTCTCCTTTTGAGAGAAAAGCCAACAAAAAAGACCACTACAAAAAAATAAGTTGTTCAAAACAATTCTGACGTAACAACGTTGGAAGAAGATATTTCGCATTACAAGAAGATTGCTACTAAGTGTTCGATGAAGATTGAGGAACTGAAAACTCAGTTGAAAATAGAGCAAGTCCAATTTAATGATGAGAGGGAATAGTTTATTGTTAGAGATACTGATCACAGTACATTTTTTGAAAGTATCACTAGTGCTTATGCTAAAACCAAGGTATATTTTAAGAATGTTGTCAAATATATCAAACAACTCACTACCTAAAAGAAAACTCTTAAAAACGTTGCTGAAAAGTATAAGTATGCTTGCCTTGAGATGTATGATACTTAATGTATCTCTCGTTTGGAAAAGAGGGATGCTAAGATTAAATTTGCTTTTGTGGTAGAATTCGTAGACGTTTTCCTGATTCGAAGTTAGGAAATCTTTAGGAGCGTGTTCCGGAGAAGCACTGTTCCAAAGGTAATTATTTGGTGAATGAATAATCTTCCAGTAATTCATAAGAACCAAAGAACTCCTCCTCGAAAACCTCATTAGAGGATGGCGATGAAGGTACCCTTTCGGGGTAAAGCAAAAATATTTTGTTAGTTGTTGTTTCTATTATTTTCATGTATACTTTTGTAATATGAGAACTTTTATGAACATAAATATTCTTTGGTTAATTCTTTTCCACCAAACGTTTTCTTATCTAAATATTGTTATCCATAAACTTTTATTGGAAAACCATGTTGTCCATTAAATAAAAATTATAGGCCAACATTCGTTGGAAGGCTCTTACGATCCAAAATAGAAAACTTGTTGACCAACATTAGTTAGAAGACCCTTCTGGTCCAAAAGATAAAAATTGTTGACCAACATTGGTTGGAAGATCCTTCTGGTCTAATAAATAAAAATTGATAACCAACATTTGTTGGAAGACCCTTCCGGTCCAAAAGATCAAAATTGCTCACCAAAATTCGTTGGAAGACCCTTCCGGTCTAAAATATAAAAAGCGTGCAAGTTATTTAAATATGGGAAATAAATATTATATATAAGTTGGCTATAAGGACACCTCGTTAAAAAAAATTGTGCCACCAGGGTAGGAAATAGTATGCCACCGATCAACATGGGTAAAATTCTAAAGAAAAAGGAACGAGCTAGCGCTATCAACAGGGAAGCCTAGCAGGGGTGCATAGGCGAATGTTCCATCAAACATGAATTATATCGAGAAGACGCCTCTCGAGGCGAGAGGCAAAACGTTAAGGGAGAAAGTAGAGTGAATCGTACTGAAAGTGATGCTAACTGACAGACGCCCATGAGTTAACGCCCATTAATGAGGCTGTAAATCGTGAAATTTATCTAATACCCCACAATTGGAATAATGGTCATTATTATTATCCCATTACCTAATATTAATGTCCATGACATAGTTAATGGGAGAATGTAATTAATGGAAGTACAACTTTTTTGTAAATAGTATAATAAGTCGACTATGACTTAAAAACCTATCTTTTCTTCTCCAGTATAAAAAGTTACTACTTTTCGTATTATTTGTTAAGTCTTCCCTTATCATTAACTTTGCTCATCAAAGTGCAATCAAAGCAAAAATATTGCAGACTTCTTGGTTGAGTTCCATTTGGAGCGTTCTTATATTGAATCTTCTATTGACAATCCTATGAAAGAACGGGTAATCCAAACTGATGGTGGGTCCATCTTATAGCTTGTTTCGATGTCTTACCCTTTTTAGACTGATGACTAAGGCTCTAGTCCTTATTGGAAGAAACACATTGCTATGTGCATCCTCAATCTTATTGACCATAGCTGCCACCCGAGGAGGAGTACTCAATTTATCTCAAGATCCCGTTCGGAGCTGGTCCTCCGAAGGTGAGTTCGAACGAGGTTGTTAGGGGTAAAGCATTGGTGGAAGGAACTGGAACAATTTTCCTTGGCTCATTGATGCGGTTTCTTAAAATTAATCTTAGCCTCCTCCTAAGGATGTAGATAAGATTTCATTATTGTTGTAAAAGAAATATTCGAGGTGAGTTATGAATATTAAAAGATAAGCAACCATATAAGTTCAAAGGACTACGTGTGTTCTTCCAAGACCTGGTGAGTGATTCGGGTTACCCTTTAAGATGATTTTCTTCTTATTCTCCCCACCAACCGTTGATGAAGAGAGATTGCATCTTCTATAGGTTGTCAGCTTCCAACCGGCCGTCAACAGTATTGTTCTCATCACCAATATTGTATAGGTAAAAAAAGGATCCTAAAATTTCAAGATAACCCAACAATGGAAACAAACTAATCTATTGGCATTAAAAAATTATATCTTAAATGTAATGATACATGTATTTGGGGTAAACCGAGTGTTTAGACTAGCCTGGTTTGGGAATATTCCCGTTAAATTGAAATAATTAACAATGTTTGGGTCCAAAGGAAACTGAAGGCCCTAGCTCAACACGTACAAATAAACACTAACTCAATTGGACCATAATTCATTGGAGTTTTGCCTCGTGTGGGTAACCGAACCTTTATCACCTTCGGGCCCACTTCTCACGAATGATAGTTAGCACACAAATTGGAATAATATTGTAAGAAATTTTATTAAGGGCCAAAATATACTTAGAGCTAATATTTTGTTAATGATGGTGAAGTGTCATTGCCTCTACTTTGGTGGCTTTAGCCTTGCCAGCGTTACCATCTTTGGCCTTCGAAGTTTTTATTTTAGCTGAATTTCAAATTTAAATATTATCCTCGGATTGACCATATCCAAAGGAGATTCATTGCTTATATATTTATCTATATGTGTCAACTCCCTCAAAGTGGATTCAGAAGGAGATTCCTCGCTTATATATTTAATAGGGTTTGGACCATGTACTTGGGTAAGTAAAGAGTATAATTATGATTTTATTTATTTCTTGGTTAAGAGGCTTTAGACCATAGACTTAGGTAATTAAAGATTAGCCCATGGATTTTGTTCGACCCATTAGGCCCATTAAATTAATTCGGTGTATAAATTGTTTTATGAAGGAATTTATTGGAGGATGAAGTATTAACTTCTAAAATAAGATTTTCTATCTCTAAACATTTACTTAAAAAACTCTTTTATCACTCTACTCACTACCAAAAATTAAGGACTCCTTACCACATTACCAAATAAATCTCCAGACAAAATTTATCCTTACCATATGATAATTTATATTCAAAGTTGAATCATAATCTACGTAAGATCTAGTTACATCTTCATGAATTTGTACCCATGATGTTGTATTTGTTACATTTACATCCTTGTAAGTTGTAACATCCATGAAAGCATCAACCTCAATCATCTAGGATAGCATCCAAATTTTGGTCGACTACATCATCAATCTCAAGCTGATCAATCTCATCATCATATGACAGTGTCAAAAAATGATGATCATCTTCTATTTTTATACATGCTCATTTTTCGGGCGTACTAGTTGATAGTGATGTTTCTCTTTTACACGTTTATGGTGTTGGTTCTTCTATTTGTCTGTGTTGAGCTTATGTTGCCTATAGGCCAGCTGGTGTCGGTTTCGATTTGTTGATTTCAGCTTATTGATACTTTTGGCAGACTGGTTCTTGTTGTTGTTATATGCCTTGGGGTTGGAGTTGATGGTGTTGGTCTTCTTGTGGTTCGTGTTGACAGATTTTTTATTCACTGTATTCGGTTGATTGAGTTATTCTTCTTTAATTTTGGATGAAGAAACATGTGATTTTAGTATTATAAATAGCATGCGAAACTTGTGAAGATATTTGGATAGACTATTTTTAAAACAGCGATGCGAGAAGTTTACATAATAGTGACTAGTGGGTTCCAGTTGGTTTCGTTGACGTTGTTGGTTGCCTTGTTGGACAATTGGGCTTCCGTGATGACCATTCGATTACAGTTATATCAAACATGTCATTCCATATATATTAAACATATGATTCTGCGTATATTAAACCATTTAATTCCATATATATTAAACATTCAATTCCATGTACATAAACATGCAATCCTATTTCTACCGTAAATAAATACAATGCAATTTTAATGTGACCCAACATGCTTTACTACTGTTCAATTTTAATGTAAGATAAAAATTATGAAACTTATTTTAAAATAGGAAATAAATATTATATATAAGTCGACTATAAAGTAACTTAGTTAAAAACTTCATGCGCCACCACCATAGGAAAGAGTGTGCCACCGATCAACATAAATAAAATGCTAAGGGTAAAAGAGTGAGCAAGCTCGATCAATAGGGATTTCGAGCAGGGTGCATAGGCGAATGTTCAATCAAGCATGAATTATATTAAGCTGAGGCCTCCTTAGGCGAGGGGTAAAGCGTTAAGGGAGAAAGTAGATTAAAGCACACTGAATGGGATGCTAGATTACCGACGCCCATGAGTTAATACCCATTAATGAGGTTGTAAATCGTGAAATTCACGTAACACCCCATGATCGGTATAATGGTCATTAACATGATCTCATTACCTAAAATTAAGGTCCATGAAATAGTTAATGGGAAAATATAATTAATTGAAGTACAACTTCTTTGTAAATAGTATAAATAAGTCGACTATGATGTAAAAACCTATCTTTTATTCTCCAATAAAAACAGTTATTACTTGTTGTATTGTTTGTTAAGTCTTCCTTTATCATTGACTTTTCTCATCCAACTGCAATCAAAGCACAACATATTGCAGACTTCTTGTTAGAGTTCCATTTAGAGCATTCTTATATTAAATCTCCTATTGAAAATCCTATGAAAGAATGGGTAATCCGATTTGATGGTGGGTCCATTATGTTGGGTTGTGGGGCAGTAATTTATTTATTATCTCAATTCAGAGATTCAATATACTAAGAAATACGTTATGTTTTTAAGGCATCAAATAATGAAGCTGAGTATAAGGCAACAATAGAAGGGCTAAGGCTTTCCCAAACTTGTGGTGCCAAAAACGCTTAATTGATAAGTGATTTGCAACTACTCATACATGAGGCTAAGGGAAACTTTGAAACTAGAAATGAGTAGTTGGTGAAGTATTTACAGGTATTGAAGGACACATTACCGTTATTCAAATATGTGGAATATGAGCATGAGCCATGAATCATAATAAAAAAGAATTCCTTTTGATATTAATAAACTTTGAAGTTGAGACAAGAACTGAAGAAAAATTTCAAGTATCAACGATAACGAAAGAATATTGGAGGCATGCGATCAAAAAGTTTATTGCTAAGGGAAGAATCCTCGTGGATAAAGTGTCGGCTAACAAGTTGAGGTTTAAAAAGGAGGAATCGGAAGAACTCGAAGCTCGAGAAACAGATGTGGGGATCGATCTTCTTCTTCCTTCTTCCTTTTTCCTTTTTGAGTGTGAGTGTTTTCTATTTAAGTGTGGATTCGTTCGTTCAATGATAGTGTGTTTGGGTTTGTGATATAATCAGATTTAAAAGTAAATTAGTGTCGAGTCTGTGTTATGGTTTAGGTTAGGAAAACAATTTCTTTATATACATCCCATATTGGTCTGGTAACCGGGCGGACCGGTCCAGACCGGTAAGAAAGTCGGGCTAAACTTTTGGCCCCCAACCCGCCCCCTAAATTATTCGGACCAATCTCGGACCGATTTTATCGGACCGGTCTCGGACGGGTTATCGGGTTGAGAGGCCAAATAACAGCTCTATACTTGATGATAATACAAAACAGATCTATCAAATATATCATCAATTACATATTAAAATTATACTAAAAATATTAATTCAACTTACTAACATTACATATTAGAAGAAATATATATATATATATATATATATATATATATATATATATATATATATATATATTCTACCGATGTTTTTCCATTGTATATTATATTTTTAAATTTTTATTATTGTTTCATGAGTTTTATAATTAATATGATTGGAATAAAATTATATGCATTGAAATAATTTTTTTTCATGAGTTTGAAAATGTTTATATTATCTTTAATAATAATTATCTAATAAAAAATTATAGATTTTTTATAGCAAATGTAAGTTATCCAAGAGGATAAGATTTTAGTCTAAAGGTTGATGAAATCCAACTAATAGGAAGAAACATTGTAATTGTTTTATAATTAATTAATTAGTGTGTAATATTTATATTTTGTTATGATTATTGTATATGTACAAGTTGGTTCCGACGCAGTTCAAGTATTATTCACGACTAATTTCAAAACAATTTCTTTAACTTTCTCTTATTATTTGTCTATTTATCTTTTATTCATCTTAGGAAATTTATTTTTTCTCTCAATATGTCTGAAAATTATGCTTCTTCCTCAAACAACACAAGAGAAGAGAAAAATAAAATTACAATAAAAATGCATTTAGACTCACTTTTTGGCCATGCAACGAACTGAGAATACTGAAGGACCATCAATATCTCCAAAATGTGTCATCTCACCCGTGGTCTGTACAACTCTAAGTCCATGATCGGAAACCAAGACCACTAGGTTATGAAATACATGTGAATCATGAGATGAAACAAGATCAATCTCCTTACAATTTCAAACTCTCCCATGTTTTTCCATTGTCAGGAAAGGAACCAGAGATTCCGGAGATTTTATTGCAACCATCGGTAGTGAATCAACGATAATGTTTCCTATTTCAGAGACCGACGAGATCGGAGCTTGCACCACCACTACTAAGCCAACAAAAGCGTATAAACCGTTTTAACGAGGTGTTTTTTATTAAGATTTTTTGGGTAAATGTTTTATAAGGTAATTAAAAATAATTGTTTACATAAGCTACCGGGCATGCTTCTAATAAAAATATTCACAAAGAGTACTCTAACATCCGGATGTGCATTGGATAATAATATTCAAGACGGAGAAGGATAACAAGTGGTTAGTGCATACATAACAGACAAAGAGGGTTAAAAGTAAACTGTAACACTCGAGAGTCTAATGGGAGACACCAACGGCAATCAATAATCCAAAGAGAGAGCCAAAACAAAGCAAGTGGACCTATAAAAAGAAAGTGTTAATTAGTCATTTGTTAACTTAACCAAGGGATATTAGAGCCATAAAATATGTACTAAAGTTATGAGAGAGTATGGTGTGAGATCGTAAAAATGAGAGTGGATGTGTTAGTGAAGATCATGGTATTTCTCTCAAACCAAAGATGGTAAACTATAATACAGAATTATGAGCGCAGAAAGATAGCCTTGGCCAGAGGATGAGTGGGTTTAAGCACTGGCCATATGTAGCTAGTTGGGCCAATCCACGTCAGGGGTAGGAAAGTAAAGCTTCACACTTTCATCCTCCCAAATAAAGTGTGAAAATAGGCACTTTTCAAAGATATGAGAAATTAATTCAGAGGAATTATTATATATGATACAATATGAGACTGTATTAAAACACCAAAAAATGAGTTTGTCTATAGTGGATAACTTACTTTGGATAACCAACTAAACGATGAAAGAGTGTCATAGAATGCTAATTTTATTCCAAACTAGATTTGTCTAAACAAATGAATGGCAAATGAGCGAATGACATGTTAGCTGTTGATCTTATTTTTCTGGTTAAAAATCCAAATTTTGCCATGTTCCTTGAAGATGAAGGTGATTGACATATTTATCGATTATTTGTAGTTTGAATGTAGGGTCTACTATCAGAACGAATCCTGGCGGACCAAGCATAAGAACCATTTGAAATGATGTTTGTAATACTACTATTGCTACACATACGAGCATTACGAATAATATTATAATTGTAACGATAAGAAATTAAATAAAATAAAGCTAAAGACCATACTGTAGGGAATTAGAATTGTTGTTTCTGATTTATATAATTTGGTGGCCTTAGGTCTTGAGTTGAATTTTTCCTCCACTTCCACCTAAGGTGCGAAAAAAGTAGGTTCTAAAAATTATTGGTTCAACATTCTCGGAATTGACCCAATTACACTAGATTGAAGTGGACTTGTCACTCATAAATGATCAGAGGTGTTTACATTACATTCTTGGAGTTGCCCTCGTGTGAGATAAATTACTTTTAGCCCAAACAACCTTGGTACCAAATATTTGCATCTTTGAGCCAGACCATAAGATGTGATTCAGTAGTTGAAAGAGATATTTAATGGCTCTAACAAGAAGAATAAATATATATGACCAATATACTTGGCATGAAAAAAATAAAAACTTCAACTAGTTGGAGCCTCATGCCATAAGAAAGATGTTTGGAAGTCCACGAGTTAATTTAAGAAATGAATTTATCAAAAATGGGTCTGCAATCGTTATTGGAGACCCGATAGGTGATTATTGGAATTCCTAGGTAGCGGGCCGAGAGACTTCCAATGTCAAAACCTAAAATAAAATTGATGTTGTATCAGACCGAATCACTAACACCCGATAAAAGATTTGACTTTTCCTAGGGTTGATACTGAAGCCTAAATAGGAAGCAAATTCCTAAACGCACTCATAAATAAGTTTGATGGAGTTGGTATCAACACTTGGTAAAAATCATAAGGTCGTCAGCGAAACTGAAATTGAAGGTGGGATTATGATATTTTGCTATAAGGATGCTCGAGAGGACTTGTATTACAAGAACAAAAAGAAATAAGAAAATTGGTCCATTTATTGGAAGCCTTGTCTTCCTTTGAAGAAGTTGAAAGTATTATCATTGATGTTTACTAAATAATAAAAAGTTATATGCATTGGATAAACAAGACATCATTTGCTTATATTATTTCCATTACAAAATAATTACTTATTTTTTTTCGTCACATTTAACAAATAATAACTTATAATATTCTCTTTTATATTTAATAAGATATAATTTTAAATTTTAAATTTTAAATTTATTTATTTATTATTTATTTCTCTCTACTATCTAAATTAAATCTAAAGAGTCGGTTTCAATGATTAGCTTTGAAACTCCTTCCTTATCCCTGTTTTATAGGCCATAGATAAATTAATTGATTAGGATTAAATTTAATTATTAAAAATATAAGATTGTATTTGATGCTACAACTATTGTTTTAGCGTTTTAAGTCATCTTTCTTATGTTCGATCGCTTAATAAATCAATATTTTACATGTCCATCGTGCTGCTCTTTCCAAACTTTTATCGCTTTACTTGCCGAAAAGTTCTGACAGCGGTTTTCCTAGACTCTTAAAAGCATTTTGTCAGTGAGAGTTCCATTCATGGTTTAAGAGCAAGACAGCCTCCTTGTAGCTTTCTCAGCCTCATAAAACTTTTTTTGTTAGTAACATCTAATTTGTATTTTTTTATAGAGAGATTTATCTAATTGGTCTAAAATTTGTCAACATTTACCTACGCATACACCAATAAATCCATTTTACAAATAGATACAACCCATTTAAAAAAAGACTCAATTATCTATAAAAACAAAACAATTAAAAATATTTAACCCTAATTTTAAAATCAATTATTTATCCTCAAACTTTCTTTGTCATATTATCAAATTCATTAAAAGTAAAATTGTATTTAAAATTTAAGTTTGGACTAATAGGTAGATAAAATCATATTTTGATAGATATTAGTAAAATCTATTTGAAGCTGGACTTATTAGTAAATTGGATACGTTTTTGTACCCGAGTGGTATAAATTTTTTTTTTTTTACTATAAGGTAGGAGATTAGTGATGAATACTAACGTAATTCTGTCAAGTCATTTTGTCTTTTGACAGAATAACCGAAGATTGTTATCTTTTAAAATGTATAAATTAAATGTTTATTTTAAAAATAAAAAAATAAAAAAATAAAAAATAAAAAATAAAACTAAAATAATGATTTAACTACTGCCACATCTTCGATCCAACATGGATAATATTTTAGATTGAAGACCCGGTCTGTGATAAACTAACCTAAGACCTTACTCTGTCCTGTCTATATAAGACGCTCAGACTAGGTAAGTTTTATTCTCGTCACTCTCTAAACAAGTTCTTTAACTCTTCTCATTTTCTGTCTCTGAGACACTTCTTTAACTCTTTCTCTTACTCATTATCTCTTAATATGCCTGCAAATTCGGCTTCATCGTCAAACAACACAGGAGAAGATCATGAAGATAGACTTAGGCTGACTCTTGGACCATACAACACAGGAGAAGAAGATGAAGATACACTTAGGCTGACTCTTGGACCATACAACTGTTGGCGGAAAAATAATAAAACAACACTCTTTTAAAAACAAACAAACAACTTTGATAAAATTGAAAAAAAAATATTACAAGAACACTCTCACAACTCACACTAGAAGAGAAAATATTTTTTCTTTCACTCAAGAGAGTTTAAAACGTTCTGGTGTAAATCGATGAATGCAGTACAAGATTAAATAGTAAAACACATACAAGGCAGTTACTAAAAAATAGCACTTAATGTTGGTAACTCCCGTAACGCTTCAGCACTTAATGTTGATAACTCCCGTAACGCTTCAGCACTTAATGTTGATAACTCCCGTAACGCTTTAGCACTTAATGTTGATAACTCCCGTATTCTCTTAACTACGTGGAAGACCAAATCAAAGCAAATAACTATTTTCAAATATCAAATAAATAACCCTAACGGAATAAATAAGTTTAGATTAATAAACCCAACATTCTCCCCTTTAATCTAAACTCGTGCCTGAAGAACTCGTGACCCCTAGTAGTTTCCTTAATCGTTTGAAGTCTTCGCTTTTGAGTGGCTTGGTGAAAATATCAGCAGCTTGATCTTGTGTCTTCACATGTTCAACTTGCACATCCTTTCTTGAAATACACTCCCTTATGTAGTGGTAGCGGACATCTATATGCTTGCTTCGATCATGGAATACTGGATTCTTGGCTAAGGCGATTGCTGATTTATTATCGACATAGACCTTAGTTGGCTCATGCTGTGTTAGGTCTATCTCCTTCAATAGATTTCTAAGCCAAATTGCATGACTAACACAGGTGGTGGCAGCAACATATTCTGCCTCACAAGTGGATAATGTGACAATCGGTTGTTTCTTTGACATCCATGTGAAAGCAATGTTTCCCATAAAGAATACAAATCCAGTAGTACTCCTTCGATTGTCTATGTCTCCACCCCAATCACTATCACTATATCCAACAAGCTTGTAATCATTAGAAATTGAATAGAGTAATCCAAAGTCGATTGTACCTTTCAGATAACGAAGGATTCTCTTTGCAGCCTTGAAATGAGTTGTTGTTGGAGATTCCATATAGCGACTAACCAATCCAACTGCATGGAGAATATCTGGTCTCGTACAAGTTAGATAGCGTAGGCTACCCACCAACCTTTTGAATAATGTTGGATCTACACTTTCGCCTTCTTCATGCTTGGATATTTTGACTCCAAACTCCATGGGTGTGCTTATCGAGCTACAGTTCTCCATCTTAAACTTCTTCAGGATATCTTTTGCATAGCTTTCTTGTGAGATAAAAATTTCATCTTTTTGCTGCTTAACTTCAATGCCAAGGTAGTACGCCATGAGCCCCAAGTCTGTCATCTCGAATTCCTTCGTCATTACTTCCTTGAATTTATTAAACATACTTGGGCTGCTTCCGGTGAAGATCAAATCGTCCACGTAGAGACACACGATCAAAATATCTCCATCTTTGATCTTGGTGTATAGAGCGTGCTCGTACGGACATTTGTTGAAGCCGTTCTCTTGGAAATACTTGTCGATTCTACTGTTCCATGCCCTTGGTGCTTGCTTTAGCCCGTAAAGAGCCTTCTTTAGCTTCAACACCTTATCTTCGTGACCTTTGATCTCATAGCCTAATGGTTGTTGAATGTAAACTTCTTCTTCAAGGACGCCATTGAGAAATGCTGACTTTACATCCATTTGTTGTATCTTCCACTTGTTTTGAGCTGCCAAAGAAATTATTAGTCTAATAGTTTCCAATCGGGCAACGGGGGCGAATACCTCATCATAGTCAATTCCCGCCTTTTGACTATAGCCTTTTGCAACAAGCCTCGCTTTGTGTTTTTCAATCTCCCCCTTAGCATTTCTCTTGGTTTTGTATAACCATCTGACGCCTATTGTCTTGAACCCTTTGGGAAGTGAGGTGAGTTCCCATGTGTCATTCTTCTCGATGGCTCTAATTTCTTCATCCATCGCGTCTCTCCATTGTTTCTCTTGTGCAGCTTCTTGAAATGTCACTGGCTCACAATCAGCAAAGAGACAAAATAGTGTAATGTTATCCATTGGTTCGGTTACCTCATAAAGATCACTAAGGCTTCTTGTACGTTCCACTGCTCTCTCATTTTGACTACCATTTGACGATGATGAAGGTGGCGAGTCTCCATGAGTAGTTGCTGTTGGTGAGGCATGTTGGGTAGCAACATCTTCTGATTGCTCATTTGGTGTCTTCTCATCTTCTTCAATTTGGGGGAAAAATGTGAACTCATTTGTAAGAGACCCAAAATCCCATTCGCCTTCTTCATCAACTATCACATCTCGACTTATCACAACCTTCTTGTTGTTTGGGTTGTATAACTTGTAGCCTTTGGAACTTGAGTCGTAACCGATGAAGATAAAACTTTTGCTTTTATCATCGAGTTTGGTTCGTTGTTCGTCTGGTACATGGACATGAGCTACGCTTCCAAATACTCTCAAGTGGGAAATTCCGGGCTTTCTTCCACTCCACGCTTCTTGTGGTGTCTTTCCCCAAACACTTCTTGTTGGAGATCGGTTGGACAAGTAAACCGCACATGCCACTGCTTCCGCCCAAAAATCCTTAGGCAGTTTCTTGCTTTTAAGCATGCTTCGCGCCATATCAAGGATTGTTCTGTTCTTCCTTTCTGCCACACCATTTTGTTGAGGAGATCTGGGAACTGTCAAGCGGCGACGAATTCCATGTGCTTCACAAAACTCCATAAATTCATTGGATGTGAACTCCCCTCCTCGGTCAGATCTCATGGCTTTGATCTTATTTCCACTTTCCTTTTCCACAACTGCTTTGAACTTCTTAAATACACCAAAGACTTCGGATTTCTGTTTCAAGAAATATACCCACGTTTTTCTTGAAAAATCATCAATAAAGAGAAGGAAATAGTTACTTTTACCTAGAGAGCTCGGCTTGATTGGACCACACACATCGGTATGAATAAGCTCGAGAGGTTTATTGGCTCTTGACTCTGACTCCTTTGGAAAGCCTTTTCTGAATTGCTTTCCAAGTAAACATCCTTCGCATAGTTGGTCAGGATGATTGATACATGGTAACCCTCTCACCATTTCCTTCTTTGACAATAACTCTAAACTTGAAAAGTTTAGATGCCCAAATCGAACATGCCATAGCCACGACGAATCTTTGTAACACGCCTTAAGACACTTTGCAACATCATTTTGAATATTCAAAGGAAACATTCTATTCTTTGACATTTGAACTTTAGCAATTAAATCCCCTTTTGCATCTCTCATAAAAAGACTATAATTTTTCATATGAATATCATAGCCTTTTTCTAGAAGTTGTCCCAAGCTTAAGATGTTGTTTTTCATGCTAGGTACGTAATAAACATTTGAGATCATTTGGTGACTACCATCTTTTGCACGAATAAGAATGTTACCTTTTCCTTTCACCGATATTTTGCTATCATCTCCAAAAGAGACATTTCCACTCACGGCTTCATTGATCTCTACAAACATGCTTCTTTTCCCACACATATGATTGCTTGCACCGGTGTCAAGATACCAAGTGTTTTCTTGGCCTTCATTAGTGGTTTTGTATGTTAGTAGTAACATATCTTTCTCCTCCGTCTTTTCTTCCACATAGTTGGCCTTCTCCTCAACTCTATTGTTGGGGCCTCTACATTCTGAAGCATAATGTCCAAATCTTTGACATTTATAACATTGGATTTGAGATTTATCATACCTCGAGTTCGGATTTCGTCTTCCACGACCTCGTGTTGAGCTTTCTCGTTTCTCGTAGTTGTAGTTGGAATTATTGTTATTGTAATTCCAGCCACGTCCACGTCCATGATAACCACCTCGTCCGCGGCCTCTACCTCTTCCTCGGCCACGTTGGTTTCTATCATCCTCTTGACTTGCATGCATGTCCTTGAGTTCTAGTTTGAGGACTTGCTCGGTGATGTCTTGCTTCTTCTTGTGCTTTTCTTCGTAGGCTTGTAATGAGCCTTGGAGTTCTTCAATCATCATTTTCTCCAAGTCTTTAGTTTCTTCAATCGTCACGACGATGTGCTCAAATTTAGGATCCAACGAGCGGAGTATTTTTTCGATTACTCTCACATCTTCTAACTTCTCACCATTTCTTTTTAATTGATTAGAAACGGTTGCTACTCTTGAAAAATATTCCGAAATAGATTCGGACGCTTTCATATGTAAGGATTCAAATTCACCTCTTAATGTTTGGAGACGTACCTTTTTCACCTTTTCGACTCCTTTATAAGAGATTTGTAATTTCTCCCACGCTTGCTTGGCGGAAGATGCGCTTGAAATTTTTTCGAAGCCATCATCATCTAATGCTTGATAGATGAGGAAGAGAGCTTTTTTGTCTCTCTTTCTTAAATCCTTGAAAGTCGTTTTCTCCTCTTGAGTAAGGCTTGCTTCATCTTCGGGTTCGTCAAACCCTTTTTCTACGGCATCCCATACATCATGTGCTCCAAGGAGAGCTTTCATCTTGATACTCCAATTATCGTAGTTGTTGTTGTTGAGTGTTGGAACTTGGAAGGATGATACACCATTCGCCATATTTTTCAAAATGTTGAATATTTAAAAACAAAATTTCGGAAAGAGCTTGTGGCTCTGATACCACTTTGTTGGCGGAAAAATAATAAAACAACACTCTTTTAAAAACAAACAAACAACTTTGATAAAATTGAAAAAAAAATATTACAAGAACACTCTCACAACTCACACTAGAAGAGAAAATATTTTTTCTTTCACTCAAGAGAGTTTAAAACGTTCTGGTGTAAATCGATGAATGCAGTACAAGATTAAATAGTAAAACACATACAAGGCAGTTACTAAAAAATAGCACTTAATGTTGGTAACTCCCGTAACGCTTTAGCACTTAATGTTGATAACTCCCGTATTCTCTTAACTACGTGGAAGACCAAATCAAAGCAAATAACTATTTTCAAATATCAAATAAATAACCCTAACGGAATAAATAAGTTTAGATTAATAAACCCAACAACAACAACACAGGAGAAGAAGATGAAGATACACTTAGGCTGACTCTTGGACCATGCATTGCACCGAGAAGGCCGAAGGATCACCAAAATCTCCAGTACATACCATCTCAACCGTTGTCTGTACAAGTACAACCATCTATCCGTGATCGGCAATCAGAACCCCTGGATCATGGCATACCTGTGAATCATCAGATGCAACAAGGACAATCTCCCCCGCGGTTGCGGTTTAGATCTCAATTTATTTCATTGCCGGGAGAGAAACCAAATATTGCACCGCGACCACCGTTAGAGGAACAGACGAGATCAGAGATTGCACAACCACTACTAAAGCAACACGAAGTGGATAGACCGCTTGACGAGGAGGTTTTGGGTTCGGTGGGGTGTCCTCCCCGTGCAAAAGTTGCTCGGCGCAACTACAGAAACTCTCCGGGTAACACAAAGGACGCTCACGTGCCTCTTCCGTTCCCATGGGGTACAACTGACCGAGCTAAGGTAAACAGCTTGGAAAACCTACAGTCCATTGGTGCTACCACTATTTTAGGTGAAGTTGAATGCAAGAGATGCAAGAAACGAAGCTCAGTGGAGTATGAGCTCATGGTTGAATTCGAAAATATTTCTGTTTATCTTAATCTGAATGGATATGATCTCCACCAACGAGCTCCGGAAAAGTGGACACATCCAAGTTTAGGTAGGTGCACGGCCTGCAACCATGAGAACTGTTTAAAGCCAGTGATTTCGAAGAAGAAAAAATCGATCAATTGGCTGTTTATGTTCTTAAGCGAAACTCTGGGTTGCTGCACGCTTCAACAGCTGAAGTACTTCTGCAAGCACAATGGTATTATTCGGACCGGGGCTAAAGATCGAATGCTTTTTAGCACTTATCTCACATTGTGCAAGCAACTCGACCCTAACGCTAACTGGTCCTTTTGACCTGAGTTTTGTAGGTTTTTTAGGAATTTTTTTTTTTAGTGTTATAAGAGAACGTGAAAATGAACTCTTGATACTAGATAAAATTTTCTTTTATTAATATATAGATTTTTTTATAAGGAATGTTGTTTACGGATTCAAGTAAATAACAAAAGAATATCTTGAGTTGTGGGAGAGAAATAAGGAGATAATATACCTGCAACTATGTTGTTGGAGAGAAAATTTCCCCAGTTTTCTCGTATTATTTTTATTAAATATGTTCTTTAGATTTACACCTTGCAGAAAAAATAACAATTTAATCCGTTTTTTCTTTTTTTAATATATATTCTAAAATTTTAAATTATTGAGTTTTTTCAGTAGATTTTTTTTTTTTTATGTGAGATTATTTTATTTTCTATATAATAGGAAAAAAAAAAGGAACGTTAATAAAAAACAAAAGAATATTTTGAGTAGTTGGAGAGAAATAATGAGATAATATACTTACAGAAAATTTGTTGGAGAGAAATATTCTCTACTTTTATCATATTATTTTTATTAAACAATTTTTTTTCTTTTGATTTATACTTGCAGAAAAAATAACAATTTAAACTGTTACATTTATTCTAATTTTTTTAATTATTCAGTTTTTAATAGATTTGTTTTACACGTGAGATTTGTTATTTTGTTTTCTATATAGTAGAGAAAAATAAGGAATGTTGTTTTTAAATTTAAGTAAAGAATAAATAGATAATATAGTTGTGGGAGAGAATCCCTCCCTAATTTTTTCACATTATTTTCATAAAAAAACACTTTATAACCCGCAGAAAAAATAACAAATTTAAAAATTATAACTTATAAAAATTAATCTAAAATTATAACTTATAAGACGAGTGCTATCTATCCAATTATTTCAAATGTATTACTTATTTTCTTTCTATTATCCAAATATATCTAAAAATTAAAAAGGAATGAGGAGATAATAGAAATTTTGGATAGTTATTTATGAATGTTTCACCATCAAATATTAAAATAATCACATAAATTCAAAAGGTAAGGTAACCGAATTGGTGGAATAAAATGGTTCATGACCAAAGATTTTGAATTTCGGTCTTAGTAAAAAAAACAGTAGCCAGTCAGCCGACTTAGGTTCCTTCTGAAAAAAAGAGAAAAATTTTATTTTTACTTATTAATTGATTAGGGTTAAATTTAAGAGTAAAATTATTCATAAATAACTCACAAATTATTTTATTATCAGTTAATCTCAAAATTAATAAACAAAACATAATTTTATATTCTAAACTTTTTATTAATTTTTTTATATTAAAAAAATTATACTAGTTTCTTATATTTCTTATATTATTTTTATTAATAACTATACGAAGAACTATAGTTAGATTGTTAGGATAAATTATAACTTACCAAAATTCTTTTAATATTGATTAAGCTAAAATTAGAGTCCTTCATGTATTCTTATTCCAAAATAAACCTTTTAAAGAATTAAATTTTAAAATAACTCTCCGTTATCAAATTATTTATTTATTCATTCTTTACTTTTTTTTTTATTATCTAAATAAATTTAGAGAGCCGGGTTTGATAATTAGGTTTTAAACAAATTCTTTATCCCTTTTATTATAAGAGGGTAGTCGAGTGGGTAGAGTTAAACGTGTTTGTGATTAAAGTTCATGAGTTCGAATCCATTTATAAACGCTAAAATATTATTTAAAAAAATGAAGTATTAAATTCGAGTTAAGTAATTAAATAAAAAGAAGATATTATATATGTAAAATCATGATTGAGAGGTAAACGATATAACTGTTAAAGATATCTATTTGTTTAAATTTCAAATAAATTTAAAATCTACTTGGTTTATATATTTTTAAAATTTTAATTTTGAATTGACAATAGAGATATTGGGCTTCCCCTATTAAAAAATAGTTCAATAACTATTAATATATACATCAATAATGAATTTTAATCTACTATTATCATAAAACTATAATAAATTTTATGGTAAGACTTTCATACATGATTATGATTTTATTAAAACAAAATGATCATGTAACTACGTATTACAATGAAGTTTTTATTAAATAATAAAATTTGATATAAAACGTTTTAAAACTAATATCCAATAAAAACATATATTCACATGTCTTTTAACTTTATGTGAAAGGTGAGAAAACAACTTTCTATTCGTGAGTTGTGGTGTGGACAATTATCGTCTGAGGGTAGGCTTGTGATTTGGTTGGTGTTTAATAGTAGTATGTGGGTGTTAAGTATTTTGTGTAGAGAGTAGAGAGATAATTAAGCTGGCTAGTAGCAGTTAATTCTCATTACCCACACTTAATGCAGGTGGTTGAGTATTTATATCCTGATATTTGGGCCCTTATGGGCTTTCGGGTCATGTTTAATGGACCCGGGTCATGTTTAAAGACCCATGAGCTCTAAGTAGGAGAAGTAGCTTAGTCAAGAAGTGTTTAGGTTTTTAGTACTTTTGTCATAGTTCGAACAGTCCTATGGTCAGAGTGTTCGAAGTGATCTGTCCGGTCCGTGTGATCTGTCCGGTCCGGAGGCCTTGGACCGATATGTCCTTGTCCGGGGAGCATGCAGAATTCGGACTCATCAGGAGCCCCTTTTTTAGGTGTTTGCGCAAATATTCTTGTTAAAGACCTGAAAAACAGTCCGACGTCAGAGGTAGTTTTAATCCGGACAGGTCTGTCAATTTGGGCTAGGGGTTTATCCGGACAGATTAAGCTTCACGAATTCAAAACGGTTTTTGCCAGAGTTCGTGGGACACGTCACTCTCTGATTGGTTGCTTCAGCCGTTTTCCACCTTGAATTTCGAACCCACCTTCTTCGAAAAGCAACCTCTTTAATTAAAGGTGGTGACATCAGCGCCGTCTTTTAATCATTGCCAAACTTTTCGAATTCTCCTAGGAATCAACTTCCTTTTTCAAATTTACTATAAATACAAACTCACTTACTACTGTTTTCCCATGAGTTAATATCCATTAATGAGGTTGTAAATCGTGAAATTCACGTAACACCCCATGATCGGTATAATGGTCATTAACATGATCTCATTACCTAAAATTAAGGTCCATGAAATAGTTAATGGGAAAATATAATTAATGGAAGTACAACTTCTTTGTAAATAGTATAAATAAGTCGACTATGATGTAAAAAACCTATCTTTTATTCTCCAATAAAAACAGTTACTACTTGTTGTATTATTTGTTAAGTCTTCCCTTATCATTGACTTTTCTCATCCAACTGCAATCAAAGCACAACATATTGCAGACTTCTTGTTAGAGTTCCATTTAGAGCATTCTTATATTAAATCTCCTATTGAAAATCCTATGAAATAATGGGTAATCCGATTTGATGGTGGGTCCATTATGTTGGGTTGTGGGGCAGGAATTTATTTATTATCTCAATTCAGAGATTCAATATACTAAGAAATACGTTATGTTTTTAAGGCATCAAATAATGAATCTGAGTATAAGGCAACAATAGAAGGGCTAAGGCTTTCCCAAACTTGTGGTGCCAAAAACGCTTAATTGATAAGTGATTTGCAACTACTCATACATGAGGCTAAGGGAAACTTTGAAACTAGAAATGAGTAGTTGGTGAAGTATTTACAGGTATTGAAGGACACATTACCGTTATTCAAATATGTGGAATATGAGCATGAGCCATGAATCATAATAAAAAAGAATTCCTTTCTATATTAATAAACTTTGAAGTTGAGACAAGAACTGAAGAAAAATTTCAAGTATCAACGATAACGAAAGAAGATTGGAGGCATGCGATCAAAAAGTTTATTGCTAAGGGAAGATTCCCCGTGGATAAAGTGTCGGCTAACAAGTTGAGGTTTAAAAAGGAGGAATCGGAAGAACTCGAAGCTCGAGAAATGGGGATCGATCTTCTTCTTCCTTCTTCCTTTTTCCTTTTTGAGTGTGAGTGTTTTCTATTTGAGTGTGGATTCGTTCGTTCAATGATAGTGTGTTTGGGTTTGTGATATAATCAGATTTAAAAGTAAATTAGTGTCGAGTCTGTGTTATGGTTTAGGTTAGGGAAACAATTTCTTTATATACATCCCATATTGGTCTGGTAACCGGGCGGACCGGTCCAGACCGGTAAGAAAGTCGGGCTAAACTTTTGGCCCCCAACCCGCCACTAAATTATTCGGACCGATCTCGGACCGATTTTATCGGACCGGTTCCGGACGGGTTATCGGGTTGGGAGGCCCAATAACAGCTCTATACTTGATGATAATACAAAACAGATCTATCAAATATATCATCAATTACATATTAAAATTATACCAAAAATATTAATTCAACTTACTAACATTACATATTAGAAGAAATATATATATATATATATATTCTACCGATGTTTTTCCATTGTATATTATATTTTTAAATTTTTATTATTGTGATTGGAATAAAATTATATGCATTGAAATAATTTTTTTTCATGAGTTTGAAAATGTTTATATTATCTTTAATAATAATTGTCTAATAAAAAATTATAGATTTTTTTATAGCAAATGTAAGTTATCCAAGAGGATAAGATTTTAGTCTAAAAGTTGATGAAATCCAACTATTAGGAAGAAACATTGTAATTGTTTTATAATTAATTAATTAGTGTGTAATATTTATATATTTTGTTATAATTATTGTATATGTACAAGTTGGTTCCGACGCAGTTCAAGTATTATTCACGACTAATTTCAAAACAATTTATTTAACTTTCTCTTATTATTTGTCTATTTATCTTTTATTCATCTTAGGAAATTTATTTTTTCTCTCAATATGCCTGAAAATTATGCTTCTTCCTCAAACAACACAAGAGAGGAGAAAAATAAAATTATAATAAAAATGCATTTAGACTCACTTTTTGGCCATGCAACGAACTGAGAATACCGAAGGACCATCAATATCTCCAAAATGTGTCATCTCAACCGTGGTCTGTACAACTCTAAGTCCATGATCAGAAACAAAGACCACTAGGTTATGAAATACATGTGAATCATGAGATGAAACAAGATCAATCTCCTTAAAATTTCAAACTCTTCCATGTTTTTCCATTGTCAGGAAAGGAACCAGAGATTCCAGAGATTTTATTGCAACCATCGGTAGTGAATCAATGATAATGTTTCCTATTTCAGGGACCGACGAGATCGGAGCTTGCACCACCACTACTAAGCCAACAAAAGCGTATAAACCGTTTTAACGAGGTGTTTTTATTAAGATTTTTTGGGTAAATGTTTTATAAAGTAATTAAAAATAATTGTTTACATAAGCTACCGGGCATGCTTCTAATAAAAATATTCACAAAGAGTACTTTAACATCCGGATGTGCATTGGATAATAATATTCAAGACGGAGAAGGATAACAAGTGGTTAGTGCATACATAACAGACAAAGAGGGTTAAAAGTAAACTGTAACACTCGAGATTCTAATGAGAGATACCAACGGCAATCAATAATCCAAAAAGAGAGCCAAAACAAAGCAAGTGGACCTATAAAAAGAAAGTGTTAATTAGTCATTTGTTAACTTAACCAAGGGATATTAGAGCCATAAAATATGTACTAAAGTTATGAGAGAGTATGGTGTGAGATCGTAAAAATGAGAGTGGATGTGTTAGTGAAGATCATGGTATTTCTCTCAAACCAAAAATGGTAAACTATAATACAGAATTATGAGCGCAGAAAGATAGCCTTGACCAGAGGATGAGTGGGTTTAAGCACTGGCCATATATAGCTAGTTGGGCCAATCCACGTTAGGGGTAGGAAAGTAAAGCTTCACACTTTCATCCTCCCAAATAAAGTGTGAAAAAAGGCACTTTTCAAAGATATGAGAAATTAATTCAGAGGAATTATTATATATAATACAATATGAGACTGTATTAAAATACCAAAAAATGAGTTTGTCTATAGTGGATAACTTACTTTGGATAACCAACCAAACGATGAAAGAGTGTCATAGAATGCTAATTTTATTCCAAACTAGATTTGTCTAAACAAATGAATGGCAAATGAGCGAATGACATGTTAGCTGTTGATCTTATTTTTCTGGTTAAAAATCCAAATTTTGCCATGTTCCTTGAAGATGAAGGTGATTGACAGATTTATCGATTATTTGTAGTTTGAATGTAGGATCTACTATCAGAACGAATCCTGGCGGACCAAGCATAAGAACCATTTAAATGATGTTTGTAATACTACTATTGCTACGCATACGAGCATTACGAATAATATTATAATTGTAACGATAAGAAATTAAAATAAAGCTAAAGACCATACTGTAGGGAATTAGAATTGTTGTTTCTGATTTATATAATTTGGTGGCCTTAGGTCTTGAGTTGAATTTTTCCTCCACTTCCACTTAAGGTGCGAAAAAAGTAGGTTCTAAAAATTATTGGTTCAACATTATCGGAATTGACCCAATTACACTAGATTGAAGTGGACTTGTCACTCAGAAATGATCAGAGGTATTTACATTACATTCTTGGAGTTGCCCTCGTGTGAGATAAATTACTTTTAGCCCAAACAACCTTGGTACCAAATATTTTCATCTTTGAGCCAGACCATAAGATGTGATTCAGTAGTTGAAAGAGATATTTAATGGCTCTAACAAGAAGAATAAATATATATGACCAATATACTTGGCATGAAAAAATAAAAACTTCAACTAGTTGGAGCCTCATGCCATAAGAAAGATGTTTGGAAGTCCACGAGTTAATTTAAGAAATGAATTTATCAAAAATGGGTCTGCAATCGTTATTGGAGACCCGATAGGTGATTATTGGAATTCCTAGGTAGCGGACCGAGAAAATTCCAATGTCAAAACCTAAAATAAAATTGATGTTGTATCAGACCGAATCACTAACACCCGATAAAAGATTTGACTTTTCCTAGGGTTGACACTGAAGCCTAAATAGGAAGCAAATTCCTAAAGGCACTCATAAATAAGTTTGATGGAGTTGGTATCAACACTTGGTAAAAATCATAAGGTCGTCAACGAAACTGAAATTGAAGGTGGGATTATGATATTTTGCTATAAGGATGCTCGAGAGGACTTGTATTACGAGAACAAAAAGAAAAAGGAAAATTGGTCCATTTATCGGAAGCCTTATCTTCCTTTGAAGAAGTTGAAAGTATTATCGTTGATGTTTACTAAATAATAAAAAGTTATATGCATTGGATAAACAAAACATCATTTGCTTATATTATTTCCATTACAAAATAATTTTTTTTGTCACATTTAACAAATAATAACTTATAATATTCTCTTTTATATTTAATAAGATATAATTTTAAATTTTAAATTTTAAAATTATTTATTTATTATTTATTTCTCTCTACTATGTAAATTAAATCTAAAGAGTCGGTTTCCATGATTAGCTTTGAAACTCCTTCCTTATCCCTGTTTTATAGGCCATAGATAAATTAATTGATTAGGATTAAATTTAATTATTAAAAATATAATTGTATTTGATGCTACAACTATTGTTTTAGCGTTTAAAGTCTTCTTTCTTATGTTCGATCGCTTAATAAATCAATATTTTACATATCCATCGTGCTGCTCTTTCCAAACTTTTATCGCTTTACTTGCCGAAAAGTTCTGACAGCGGTTTTCCTAGACTCTTAAAAACTGTTGTGAATGAGTCGAATACTGCTTTGACAGTGTACTGTGTCCGGCAGTTCGAATAGTGCCTTGACAGTGTACTGTGTCCGGCAGGACAGTGTGATAATGATATTGTCCAATCACTTCAAAAGAGCTAGTCTATTGGTATGAGCCCATTAGGCCCATAGTCTAGTAAATCTATTAATTCCATATAAATAGATTACTAGGGCGACACAAAACACAATCTGAAATCTGTAACCTTTTCTATCATAGTGAAACTCTTTTCTCTGGCGGCGCCCGTGGACGTAGACAATTGTCGAACCACGTTAAATCCTGTGTTTCATTTAAATCTTTCATTCGCATATATTCTGTTCTTGAGCCATTTAGTGATAATTGCATAGTATTTTATAACAAAATTGGTATCAGAGCCACGTGGTGAAATTAGGGCTTTTGCAATTAGGGTTTCACAATGGCGTCTACAGCAACGAAATACATGATTGAAAAATTTGATGGGGGATCCAGCTTTGCGTTGTGGAAGATTAAACTGAAATCTTCATTGGTACTGCAAGGGCTGTGGAGGGCTGTGGAGAATGAGTTACCAGAAGAGATGAAAGAAGAGGAGAAACAAGATCTTCAAGAAAGGGCTTTGTGCTGGATTTTAATGAGTGTGAAAGACAATGTGCTTCGCGAGATTAGTGGTGAGAAGACTGCTACCTGCGCATGGAGAAAGCTAGGAGATCTTTACTCAGATAAATCAGTAGTAAACCGATTATATTTGAAGAAACGTTTGTATGATTTCAGATTGAAACAAGGTATGTCCATAACAAAGCACCTAGATAATTTTAAATCAATTATAATGGACTTGGAGAACATAGATATCAATATTGAAGATGAGGATCAAGCTTTGTTTGTATTGAGATCGTTACCAGCTCCCTATGAAAACTTCGTAGATACCATTATGTATGGTAAGGATAAGTTATCGCTAGCAGATGTCAAAGGGGCACTGAAATCAAAAGAGATGAGACAGTTGCAGCCAGACAATCAAGCTGAAGGGGAAGGTCTTATGACTAGGGGAAGATCTAAAAGCAAAGCGAGTTCTTTAAGAAGAAAGAACTTGAGGTCTAAGTCAAGGGTGAAGCACTCAAACTGTTATGAATGCGGTGAACAGGGTCATTATAGGAGAGATTGTCCGAAACTGAATGGTAAGAAGGGAAATCAAAAGGAAAATGCAGCAAACATTGTTGAAGGTGTGAACGATTCCGACGATAGTGAAAACAGTGGTAAAGGAGATGTATTGTCCGTGAGTTCAGACTTTGGGCAAAACTCTTGGGTACTTGATACTGGCGCTACATATCACATGTGTCACTTCAAGCAGTGGTTTGATACGTACAAGCCAATGCAGGGAACTGTCTATTTAGGGAACAATCATTCGTTGACTGTTGGTGGTATTGGTAACGTCAGAATCAGAATGTTTGACGGGGTTGTTAGAATCTTGACGTGCTGGCATGTTCCTGGGTTAAAAAGAAACCTAATTTCTCTTGGGACTCTAGACTCTCGGGGTTACAAGTACCATGCAGAAAATGGTGTAATCAAAGTGACAAAAGGCTCAATGGTATGCATGAAAGGTAGTTTGCAGAAGGGTCTTTACATTCTCCAGGGGAGTGTTGTTATGGGCGATGCTGCAGTAGCATCATCAGGGAGTAATAGCCAAAGTAGGCAGGATCAAAATAAGCTGTGGCATTGGCGTCTTGGTCACATGAGTGACAGAGGATTAGCTGTTTTGGGAAAGAGAGATTTGTTGAAAGGGTATAAAGCAGAATCATTGGGATTTTGTGAGCATTGTGTGTTTGGTAAACAAACTAGAGTCAAATTCAGCAAATCGGCTGTAAGAAAGACTAAAGGCACAGTGGACTACATTCACTCAGATCTTTGGGGTCCAAACAGAATTCCATCCAAGAGCGGAGCCAGATACTACATGAGTTTGATTGATGATTATTCAAGGATGGTGTGGGTTTACTTTCTGAAAACGAAAGATGAGGCATATTCAACCTTTGTCAAATAGAAGACGATGATTGAGAAGCAAACAGGAAGAAAAATCAAACGTCTTAGGACAGATAATGGGTTAGAATATTGCAGTCATGAGTTCAACGAGTTCTGCGAAGCTGAGGGAATAGTGCGCCATCGCACTTGTTCTAGAACACCACAACAGAATGGAGTCGCAGAAAGAATGAACAGAACGCTTTGTGACAAGGCACGAAGTATGCTCTCACATTCCGGTGTGGGAAATGATTTTTGGGCTGAAGCTATCAATACAGCGTGTTACTTGGTGAATCGGTCTCCATCAACGGCTATTGATTGTAAAACTCCTTTTGAGATTTGGTCTGGATCGTCGGCTGATTATGAACATTTGAGGGTGTTCGGTTGTCCTGCGTATGCTCATGTGAGAGATGGTAAGCTTGAGCCGAGGGCAAAGAGATGCATATTTCTAGGATATGCTACTGGAGTGAAAGGATATAGGTTATGGTGTACCTCTCCAAAGTCTCCAGGTTTTCTCATCAGTAGGGACGTTACTTTTAATGAGTTTGCTTCAATAGACAGTCAAAAAGAAGTAGGAGAAATGGTCGAATCAGGATCGGTTGTGAGTGAACAAGTGGAGCTTGAAGTAGAATCAGTTCCTAGCAGGTCCAATAATTCAAGTGGTTCTGAGGTGGATCCAGAATCAGGAGGTGAAGCGTCAGCATCAGATGATAGTGACGATGATGCGCCTGAACCAGAACAACAACCTTATAGCATAGCATTGGGCAGAGAAAGAAGAGATAGACTTCCAAAAAGGTGTGTGAATCTAGTTGCATATGCTCTGTCAGTTGCAGAAGAAGTTGAGATGCAGGAACCTAGTAGCTACAAAGAAGCTATAGTGAGTTCAGAGGCAGATCGATGGATTGGTGCTATAGGGGAAGAGATTGAATCTATTCAAAAGAATACTGTGAACGTTGGCTTAACTTTTAACAAAACCGATATTGGTGAATCGCTGAATGATGTTGCAGGTGATATGGATAAAAGAAGATCTCTGACAGGATATGTATTTACTCTAGCTGGGAGTGCGATCAGTTGGAAAGCACAGTTGCAAGCTACTGTAGCTTTGTCTACAACAGAGGCAGAGTACATGGCGGTAACAGAAGCAGTTAAAGAGGCAATATGGTTGCAAGGTTTGGTGACAGATTTGGGCTTGGATATGACTACTACAAAAGTGTTTTGTGACAGTCAAAGCGCCATACACCTTACAGGGAACCAGATGTACCATGAGCGTACAAATCACATAGATGTCAGGTATCATTTTATTCGTGATATAATATCAAAGGGAATTGTTGATGTGAAGAAAGTGTCTACACACGATATCGGTTTTGCCTAAACTGGATCGGTGTTCGCAGTATAGAGTGAATGCCTTAAGGGCATTTGGTGAGTCAGAAGAAGAGAAGATTCTTTGTTGATAGTGAAGAAAGGATATTCGCCTCAAGGGGAAGATTTGTTGTGAATGAGTCGAATAGTGCTTTGACAGTGTACTGTGTCCGGCAGTTCGAATAGTGCCTTGACAGTGTACTGTGTCCGGCAGGACAGTGTGATAATGATATTGTACAATCACTTCAAAAGAGCTAGTCTAGTGGTATGAGCCCATTAGGCCCATAGTCTAGTAAATCTATTAATTCCCTATAAATAGATTACTAGGGCGACACAAAACACAATCTGAAATCTGTAACCTTTTCTATCATAGTGAAACTCTTTTCTCTGGCGGCGCCCGTGGACGTAGACAATTGTCGAACCACGTTAAATCCTGTGTTTCATTTAAATCTTTCATTCGCATATATTCTGTTCTTGAGCCATTTAGTGATATTTGCATAGTATTTTATAACAAAAACATTTCGTCAGTGAGAGTTTCCATTCATGGGTTTAAGAGCAAGACAGCCTCCTTGTAGCTTTCTCTGCCACATAAAACTTTTTTTTGTTAGTAACATCTACTTTGTATTTTACTACAAATTCATTTACTTTGTACTTTTTATAAGGTAGGAGATTAGTGATCAACACTAACGTCATTTTGTCTTTTGCCTGAATGACTGAAGATTGTTATCTTTTAAAATGTATAAATTAAATGTTTACTTTAAAAATATAAAAATAAAAAATAAATTTAAAACTAAAATAATGATTTAACTACTGCCACATCCTCAATCCAACATGGCAACATGGATAATATTTTAGATTGAAGACCCGGTCTAAAGCAACACGAAGTGGATAGACCGCTTGACGAGAAGGTTTTGGCTTGGACGGCGCGTTCTGAAGCAGAATCGGTGGGGTGTCATCCCCGTGCAAACGTTGCTCGACGCAACTACAGAAACTCACCGGGTAACGCAAAGGACGCTCACGTGCCTCTTCCGTACCCATGGGATACAACTGACCGAGCTAAGGTAAACAGCTTGGAAAACCTACAGTCCATTGGTGCTACCACTATTTTAGGTGAAGTTGAATGCAAGAGATGCAAGAAACGAAGCTCAATGGAGTATGAGCTCATGGTTGAATTCGAAAATATTTCTGTTTATCTTAATCTGGATGGTTATGATCTCCACCAACGAGCTCCGGAAAAGTGGACACATCCAAGTTTAGGTAGGTGCACGGCCTGCAACCATGAGAACTGTTTAAAGCTATTGATTTCGAAGAAGAAAAAATCGATCAATTGGCTGTTTATGTTCTTAAGCGAAACTCTGGGTTGCTGCACGCTTCAACAACTGAAGTACTTCTGCAAGCACAATGGTATTATTCGGACCGGGGCTAAAGATTGAATGCTTTTTAGCACTTATCTCACATTGTGCAAGCAACTCGACCCTAATGCTAACTGGTCCTTTTGACTTGAGTTTTGTAGGTTTTTTAGTTTTTTTTAAAAAAAATTTAGTGTTATAAGAGAACGTGAAGATGAACTCTTATGATACTAGATAAAATTTTATTTTATTAATATATAGATGGGCTAGGCTAAAATGAGACACAAAATCTTTATAGTGAGACCCCATATTCAAAAAATTTCTGCAATTGTGAAATTACCAAATTGCCCCCACATATAAAAACACTAATTTTTCCACCCACTCACTTCTCTCTCTTTTCCTCCTCTCTTTCCTACCAAAACTCTCTCCAAAATTCAAACAAACACCCACAAATATTAATTTCTGCAAACACCCACAAACATTTAATACACATTAATTATATAAAGTTAAACCCAATTACTCCGAGCATGGATTTAAGAGACTTGAATGCTAATAATTGGAGCTGCAACGCTGATGATTTCCTTTCGGAGGAGGAGGAGCCGCTTACTGATCACTTGGAGAGCGTTGCCGAGGTAAAAATCTAGTTTTTTTAAACACAGAACAAAATTTTGCATTTTCGTGCCTTCAACTGTACACTTCCACGCAAGAACATGCGTGGAAGATGACAAATCTTCGCATGAACATGCGAAGATTTTGTCAAATCTTTGCACAGTCATGCGAAGATTTGACGAAATCGTCATGCAACATAAGTAATGCCGATTAGTCGAAGTCATATCCCAAGTTATCGTCAGAGTCAGTCCCCTCTTCCCTTTTAGTAATCCTATTCTCAAGATACAGAACCATGTCCCTAGTGATGTAATCTACCACAGTCATGTTCCATACGGCGACCGCTTCTTGCTTAATTTTAAATGGTTGGAACAGCAAACGATCCATTGGTTTGTAATTAATGTACCTCTGTTTGATTTGTTCACGGTTACGCACAGCAAAACCTTCAGTTCCTAAGCGGCCGTAGTTGTAGTACATGTTACACAAGACTAGCTCGAAAAATGCATCACTACTATCTTCACCCAACTCACGCAGGGAAAGTTTCACTGCCTGAAGCAAATGGTAGTCTTCATGAGGGGTAAACTCCATTTTTGCACTGTTTATGTTTGAGGAGTGATAAGAATCCACTTATAAGCTCGTGGATGTTTGGGCGGGAAGTGCATTAAACGCGTGTGTTTTTGGCGGCAATATTTTCACGTGTCTCGTTATAGCGAGACGTCTAATAATGGAACTTACGCTATAATGAGACCCCTATCTTAAACGTGTTAGGTGTCGCACAATCATTCGTCAACATGGATTACGCTATCCTTATCTTACAAGTGTTTATAATTGATACAAGGTTCAAAAAGACGTTTTATAGGCAGTAACAATTATAGAAAATATATCAATTGCAAAATATGTGCCCATGGACTGAGTTGGAAGATCAATATCTGATGATGGCAGCTGCTGAAGTTGGTAACCTTAACATGATAGAGGGGGGTAATAAGTACTGGTGGGCATTGCTATGCAAGATTTACTTTCTGTATGGAAGGGATGATGTTCAGCCGCCAAGAATTTCTAGGCGTGTCGATGAGGTGAAAGCTAGGTGGTCTAGCTTAGTGACATTCCGTCAACATCCAGTTTCTAGCCTCACCGAATTGGAACGTCGTGTTGCGTGTAACCGGTTCAACTGTCAACCCACAGATTTTTTAACAGAGGATCAGCTGGATTCGGTCCGCGCTGTCATTATTGACATCCGCCTAGACGAAATGCGTGACTAACAAGAATGCGAAAGATCTATGGAGTCTATGTTTTACAATGGGTTTACGTTATCTTTGATATTTTCGTTTGAGTTTATGTTTACGTGTCTGATTCGGTTTATGTTTGAGTTTGTGTTATTGTTGGTGTTAAAAAAAACTTTGGGGTTTATGTTTTAGTTTATGTTGCATTTGTTTTGCATTCAGATACGTACCCCTAAACTTGGAGTTTCAAAGCTGGAGTTTGAACAAACATTCGAAAGTTATATCATAAAAATGTAACAAATTAACATAACACATAATTAAAGATCGAACCAGTACCACATCACAAAAAATAATCCGGTCAAAAGTAAACATCACATATAAAGTCTAAAACTGTCAACACAAAAAACATAAATGATAATCAGTCTCTGTACTCGTGAGATATACGGTGTATATCCTGCAAAGGCTCCCGAAGGTCCTCCATACTAACGCCAGGGTGGCTAAGCTCGTACTCCTCTATCTCCAGTATGCGCGAAGTCAGCTCGTGCAGGATGGTCGCATGTGTGTGTGGTGTAGGGTTCACCCCAATCTCTGCATCATCTCTGTGAGCCTCTGGATCAGATATGATGTACCATAAGTTCCTCATAACCCACGAGGAGTAGACCACAGTGGTACCATCCTCCTGACCAGGAACATACCTCGCACCCCTCAGACTCTCGTGAATACGGTGTGACTCCCAGTTATCCCAACTGAATGCATCCCAGAGGTAGAGGGTGTTCGCACGACGAACCCGAGTAGAACCGGTGAGAAGAGGACGCAATGGACCAGGAACCTGTACTTGAAAAAAAAGTCTAAACTATGTACCACACATGCGCAATACAAACAATATTAATATTTCGAGTTACAAAATATTACCTGCTGAACGCGACCGAACTGTCTAGCCACCTGCAACAGATAGTACGCCTCGACAATGTCCGCCGCCTTCAGCGTCGCATCTATCCAGGCTATATCAGCGGTACCTCGAGCAGCCCGCATGATCGTATACGGCGTGAATGATACCTGTAAAATATTAACATACCATTTATCATTACCAACTTAAATTATATATACGATAATTGAAATGAAACTGATTACAACTTACATCCTGCTCGGTGAAGCTATCCAGACAAAGTCTAATACCCTCTCGAGCCTCCTGGCTCTGTCGAAACTTAGCAGGTGCATGAAGGCATATAGTAGGATGTGCGCTACTATACCTCGGGTACTGATGAACTGCAAACGCCGAGAAATGGTCGTAAATCCACGTCTCTAACATGGCAAAAAAACCAGATATACCCGAAGTAGAGTGTAAGCAACGTCTGCCTAGCTGGTAGTAGAGCTGCGCCAGTATCATCTGCCCCCAGTTATACCTCGCGGAGCTGGTGTAATCGTCGATGAACTGCAAGTAGTCGAGGCTAATGTTGTTGCCCGACTTGTTGGCCAAAATGGTACAGCCAAAGAAGTGCAACAAATAGCCCATCGTAGCTCGTTTAGCATCGGCATCAGTGATCTCCTCATCGTAATACTGATGGGTGCAGAATCTCCTCTTCAGCCATGCAAGGCGCACATGCCTCTTACCGCCGCCTTTGTTCTCCTTTATCTCCTCCTCAAGCTCCGCAACGCTGCACCCAAGTAAGCGAGCGTATCTCGCAGTACGCTCATCAGCAGTACCGACAACTGAGAGCCCCGTTATCATGTGGACGTCATCCAGGGTGACGGTCATCTCCCCGAACGAGAAGTGGAAAGTGTTCGTCTCGGGATGCCATCTCTCAAGAAAGCCCTCAATCAAGTGGATGTTAGTAGACCACTTACCCAAGGCCTCGACCAAGGGCCAGAAACAGGTGCTCCTAACCTCTGCGAGTACCTTCTGCTGCCGGGATTTCAAGTCCCAGCTACTATGTGTGTGGTACATCGCATAACAGCGCAGTGACTGTCGGGCCTGCATGCATTAAAAACATACAATATATATAAACATATATGCAATCTAAAACTTAAGATAATCCAATAACCAACATGTTCAATATATATAAAGTATAACAACTAAGATAAAACAATAACCAATAACCAACAAATACAATGCAGTAGTGAGTGTTAAAAATTAAAACCTAAACTCGACATAACATATAAACTCATTGTAACCTAAACTAATAAAATGTATAACACAAACCTAATTTCAGTAACATATAAATTCTTAACATATAAATTCAGTACATTTATAACACAAACCCAATACCAAATCGAAATCCAATACCAAATCCAATGCAGGTAATATTCAATAGACAGTGTTAAAAATTAAAACCTAAAGTCATTCTAACATATAAATGAATTCTAACCTAACCTAAACTAAACCAATATAAAATCCAATCCAGTAACATATAAATTGATTCTAACCTAAACTAATAAAATTTCTAACACAAACCAATAATAATAATAATAACTTTAAAAAGTAAATTAAAACTATAAAACTTACATCGCCTCTGAAGACGCTGTATGCCTCGTGCTCTCTATACGAATGAAACGTAGAGTATAGGTCTACGACGTGACCATTGTATCTACGGAAGCGCTGCTCCGGAGATACGCGACGCTGGACTGGTGGGCGCTGAACTGCCTGTAAGGTCCCTCTCACACGGACCCGGACACTCCGAGAAGTCTCACCGCGAGCGAGGTCCTCAGTCTCCTGATTCGTCTCGTAGTCTCTATCGGTAACGGGAGGACGCGGGCGAGGATGCATACTACACAAGACAAAACCAAACAATTAGAAGTGTTGAAACTTTTTTTAAAAAAAAAATCATGAAATTGCGAAAATTCGCAATTTAATTCGTGGATTTCGGGAAATCCACGCATTAAATTGCGAGAATTCGCCAGAATCCACAGACTGTGGATTCGGTATTTCCACGCATGTTCGTGCGTGGAAATACCGACTCGAGTCTGCAACCCCCCAAACCCAGATCTGCCCGAAATCGACCCTAAAACTATAACCCAACACCCTAAACGGTCCTAATCTCCTAACTAACAACACACATGCCCTTCAAATCAAACAAATCAACACCAAATACATAAAAATCGAATTTTTCTACCCGAATGGAAAACACTAAATATCACTAGAAATAACAATGTAAAATGGGAAAAAAAGCACCATGAAGTGTAGAATCCATACCTTAACAGCTTCGTGGAGTCGCCGGAAACAATTTGGGTTTTTGGAGGTAGAGAGAGTTAGGGTTTCGGGAGAGAAGAAAGGAGAAGAAATCTGATTTTTAGCTATTTATATGGATGACATTTTTGTAATTAATGGGGGTCTCACTATAACCAACCCGGGTCTCACTATAACCGGGTCTCACTATAACCGGGTCTCACTATAACCGGGTCTCACTATAAAGATTTTAGGTCTGATTTTAGCCTAACCCTATATAGATTATAGATTTTTTATAAGGAATGTTGTTTACTGATTGAAGTAAAAAACAAAAAATATCTTGAGTGGCTGCAACTATGTTGTTGGAGAGAAAAGTTCCCCAGTTTTCTCGTATTATTTTTATTTAATATGTTCTTTAGATTTACACCTTGCAGAAAAAATAACAATTTAATCAGTTTCTTTTTCTAATATATTCTAAAATTTTAAATTATTGAGTTTTTCCAATAGATATTTTTTTATATATGAGATTATTTTATTTTCTATATAATAGGAGAAACATAAGTAACGTTGATAAAAACAAAAGGATATTTTGAGTAGTTGGAGAGAAATAATGAGATAATATACTTACATCTAGATTGTTGGAGAGAAATATTCTCTACTTTTCTCATATTATTTTTATTAAACAAAATTTTTGTTTTGATTTATACTTTGCAGAAAAAATAACAATTTAAACAGTTTTTTTTTATTCTAATTTTTTTAATTATTCAGTTTTTAATAGATTTGTTTTACACGTGAGATTTGTTATTTTATTAGGAGAAAAATAAGGAATGTTGTTTTTAAATTTAAGTAAAGAATAAATAGATAATATAGTTGTGGGAGAGAGTCCCTCCCTAGTTTTCTCACATTGTTTACCTAAGAAAACACTTTATAACCCGCAGAAAAAATAACAAATTTAAAAATTATAACTTATAAAAATTAATCTAAAATTATAACTTATAAGACGAGTGCTATCTATCCAATTATTCCAAATGTATTACTTATTTTCTTTCTATTATCCAAATATATCTAAAAATTAAGAAGGAAGGAGGAGATAATAGAAATTTTGGATAGTTATTTATGAATAGTTTCACCATCAAATATAAAAGTAATCACATAAATTCAAAAGGTAAAGTAGCCGAATTAGTCGAATAAAAAGGCTTCATGACCAAAGATTTTGAATTTCGGTCTAAGTAACAAAAACAGTAGCCAACCAGCCGACTTAGGCTCGTTCTGAAAAAGAGAGGAAAATTTTATTTTTACTTATTGATTGATTAGGGTTAAATTTAAGAGTAAAATTATTCAAAAATAACTCACAAATTCTTTTATTATCAGTTAATCTCAAAATTAATAAACAAAACATAATTTTATATTCTAAATTTTTTATTAATTTTTCTATATTAAAAAAATTATACTAGTTTCTTATATTTCTTATATTATTTTTATTAATAACTATACGAAGAACTATAGTTAGATTGTTAGGATAAATTATAACTTACCAAAATTCTTTTAATATTGATTAAGCTAAAGTTAGAGAGTCCTTCATGTATTTCCAAAATAAACCTTTTAAAGAATTAAATTTTAAAATAACTCTCCTTTATCAAATTATTTATTTATTCATTATTTATTTTTTTTATTATCTAAATAAATTTAGAGAGCCCAGTTTGATAATTAGGTTTTAAACAAGTTATTTATCCCTTTTATTATAACGAGAGGGTAGTCGAGTGGGTAGAGTTAGACGTGTTTGTGATCAAAGTTCATGAGTTCGAATCCATTTATAAACGCTAAAATATTATTAAAAAGAAAATGAAGTATTAAATTCGAGTTAAGTAATTAAATAAAAAGAAGATATTATATATGTAAAATCATGATAGTGAGGTAAACGTTATTAGATATATTTGTTGAATTTAATTGTTAAAGATATCTATTTGTTTAAATTTCAAATAAATTTCATACCACACTTACTTGGTTTATATATTTTTAAAATTTTAATTTTGAATTGTCAATAGAGATATTGGGCTTCCCCTATTAAAAATAGTTCAATAACTATTAACATATACATCAATAATGAATTTTAATCTATTATTATCATAAAACTATAATAAATTTTATTGTAAGACTTTCATACATGATTATGATTTTATTAAAACAAAATGATCATGTAACTACGTATTACAATGAAGTTTTTATTAAATAATAAAATTTGATATAAAACGTTTTTAAACTAATATCCAATAAAAACATATATTCACATGTCTTTTAACTTTATGTGAAAGATGAGAAAACAACTTTCTATTCGTGAGTTGCAGTATCTGACGCAAAGTAAAGAGGAGAAGATGACAACGGTAAAAGATTCGAAACGGAATTATGGAGTTGAGTAAATGAATAAGCGATTTCGAGTATCACGGTTTAATTTTGCTTAGATTATACTATCAGTCATGGAAAAAGGTGATTTTGTGTCTTCATCTTCGTCTTCAACACCAAGGTCAACAAACTCTATGTTTGTCACCAACTCAGTTCTTGAACCCCAAAAAAAGAGTACAGAAAATGTGAAGATTATGTCTAACCCGACATACGAGGATACTTGTCAAAGAAAGGATGTAAGTAGTTACAATGATACAAAAAAAAAAAGACTTTTGCAGAGCGATTGAAACCAGGAAAAATCGAAGTTCTCCATAAAAACGTTACCGTCATTTACCAAGTGGATAATACAGTGGTTCTTTGGAAAAAAAATGATAAAAATCGCATTTTGAAACCTTCTAAACACACTATTGTGGGTAAGTTTTCTTTGGGGAAACCAAAATATGAAATCATCAAATCATTTCTAACAAAATTCAACTTCACCAGTCCATTCAATATTACGATTTACGATTATCGACATATTTTCATTGAGTTCGATAATTATGAAGACTTGAAGAAGTTGTGGTCTCGGAATGTATGAAAGGTAGGAGAAAAGATTATGCGGTTACTTAAACAGAGTCCATCATTCGACCCTAATGAAGAAAATCCTTTGACACCAGTTTGGATTACATTAACTAATCTGCCAGAATATATGTATAATGAAGCAACAATCTTGGAGATTGCTAAATCCTTTGGTGTTCTGTTAAAAATCTGGATTCCTCAGTTCAATCGAGTTAAATTCAATTGCGTTAAAATTCGGGTAAAAATGGACGTTTCTACGGTAATGGTGAATGGAATGAAGATAATATTTGGTGAAGATGATGAGTTTGATCTGAAAATCATCTATGGGCCAAATCCTCAATACTGCAATTACTGTAAACATAATGGACACAGTGGAAAGGAATGCAAGAAAAAGTCTAGTTATACACAATTCAATCAAGAAATGAATAAACAAGCTCATGTAGAAGAAAAAATTGTGGAGCCGATTAACCCTCAACTTTCTCGGATTGTAGACACATAAAAAACCATAGAATCCATTGATCAACAATTCAAGCATAGTACTACAAATTTACAGAATGAAGGCAATGATAGTAGTAACAAAAAATCTACTGTCAGTACTAATATAACCAAAGATTCTTCGCCAGGAACAGAAGAGAATGCAAATGATCAAGGAATAGAATCTGGAATGATTGAAGCATTGCAGATCTTGGAGACTGTTGGATGATAAACTTGACCCGGTTAAAGGGTCCAACCCACTTAATAAGACCCATATAGAAAGCACATTCTAGAACCAATTAAAATAATATTTATTTAGTAGTGGAGGTTGTGTGTAAGACCTTCTTTAGGTTGAGTGCAAGACACATTTGTATGTTGAGTGTAAGAAACACTTTTACCTTGAGTGTAGTGTCAAGGTTGAGTGTTTAACTATCCATAAGATCTTAGATAGTGGATCCTTGTCTCCACCATGGTTCTATAAATAGTGGAGCTCTCCCACCATCTAGAGAATCATAAAACACACTAAGAAGTAAAGTTAGAGAGAAAGTTAGAGTGAGAGAAAAGAGAGACAAGAATGCTCTCTTGAGTGTTAGAAAAATATTTTATCTTCTTGTGTGAGTTGTAAGAGTGTTTTGTAATATTTCTTCTTTTTAATCTACATCAAAGTTGTTTGTTTGTTCTTAGTGAGTGTTGTTTTAATATTTCCGCCAACAAAGTGGTATCAGAGCCACAAGCTCTATCCGAAATTTTGTTTTTAAATTTTCAACATATTGAAAAATATGGCAAATGGTGTATCATCCTTCCAAGTTCCAACACTCAACAACAACAACTACGGCAATTGGAGTATCAAGATGAAAGCTCTCCTTGGAGCATATGATGTGTGGGATGCCGTCAAAAAAGGTTTTGACGAACCCGAAGATGAAGCAAACCTTGCTCAAGAGGAGAAAACAACGTTGAAGGATTCAAGAAAGAGAGACAAAAAAGCTCTCTTCCTCATCTATCAAGCATTAGATGATGATGGCTTTGAAAAAATTCAAGTGCATCTTCCGCCAAGCAAGCGTGGGAGAAATTACAAATCTCTTACAAAGAAGTCGAAAATGTGAAAAAGGTACGTCTCCAAACATTAAAAGGTAAATTTGAATCCTTACATATGAAGCGTCCGAATCTATTTCGAAATATTTCTCAAGAGTAGCAACCGTTTCTAATCAACTAAAAAGAAATGGTGAGAAGTTAGAAGATGTGAGAGTAATAGAAAAAAAATACTCCGTTCGTTGGATCCCAAATTTGAGCATATCGTCGTGACGATTGAAGAAACTAAAGACTTGGAGAAAATGATGATCGAAGAACTCCAAGGCTCATTACAAGCCTATGGAGAAAAGCACAAGAAGAAGCAATAGATCACCGAACAACTCCTCAAAGTAGAACTGAAGGACATGCATGCAAATCAAGAAGATGATAGAAACCAACGTGGCCGAGGCAAAGGCAGAGGCCGCCGACGAGGTGGTTATCATGGCAGTGGGCGTGGCTTGAATTACAACAACAATAATTCCAACTAAAACTACTAGAAACGAGAAATCTCAACACGAGGTCGTGGAAGAAGAAATCCGAACTCGAGGTATGATAAATATCAAATCCAATGCTACAAATGTCAAAGGTTTGGACATTATGCTTCAGAATACAGAGGCCCTAACAATAGAGTTGAGGAGAGGGCCAACTATGTGGAGGAGAAGACGGAGGAAAAAGATATGTTACTACTAACATACAAAAACACTAATGAAGGTCAAAAGAACACTTGGTATCTTGACATCGGTGCAAGCAACCATATGTGTGGGAAAAGAAGCATGTTTGTAGAGATCAATGAACCAGTGAGTGGAAATGTCTCTTTTGGAGATGATAGCAAAATATCGATGAAAGGAAAAGGTAACATTCTTATTCGTGCAAAAGATGGTAGTCACCAAATAATTTCAAATGACTATTACGTACCTAGCATGAAAAAAAACATCTTGAGCTTGGGACAACTACTAGAAAAGGGCTATGATATTCATATGAAAAATTATAATATTTTTCTAAGAGATGACAAATGAGACTTAATTGCTAAAGTTCAAATTTCAAAGAATAGAATGTTTACTTTGAATATTCAAAATGATGTTGCAAAGTGTCTTAAGGCGTGCTACAAAGATTCATCATGGCTATCGCATGTTTGATTTGGGCATATAAAGTTTACAAGTTTAGAGTTATTATCCAAGAAATAAATGGTGAGAGGGTTACCGTGTATCAATCATCCTGACCAACTATGCGAAGGACGTTTACTTGGAAAGCAATTCAGAAAAAGTTTTCCAAAGGAGTCAGAATCAAGAGCCAAGAAACTTTTTGAGCTTATTCATACCGATGTGTGTGGTCCAATCAATCCGAGCTCTCTAGGTAAAAGTAACTACTTTCTTCTCTTCATTGATGATTTTTCAAGAAAAACTTGGG
This sequence comes from Limnanthes douglasii subsp. nivea, assembly GCA_036936605.1. Classification (NCBI taxonomy): domain Eukaryota; kingdom Viridiplantae; phylum Streptophyta; class Magnoliopsida; order Brassicales; family Limnanthaceae; genus Limnanthes; species Limnanthes douglasii. The sequence goes on along the minus strand of JAUPFV010000003.1, from coordinate 64,661,040 downwards.
TATATTTTAACTTTTGGTTCATCGCTAATGGGTTCCAACATCTTGTTGTTCAGAATAAAATTCAACTAAAACATCAGCCAAGGTTTGGGCTTTCATTGTCATTCATGACTGAAATTTAATATCAAAATATTTTAATCCAACTAACCACCTCGTCATTCGTCAAGATATTTTGGGCTTTTGTAATATATGTTTGAAAGGGAAAAAACTGCATACTACTGTCAAATGTTCCTAGAAGTAAGATATAATTTTCTGAGCTACTGTAACTAGGTCAGAAACAATATTTTCCAACTTCAAGTATCTTTTTTCCCATCGAACAATATCTTACTCACATAGTATATTGGTCGAGGACATTTGTCAACTTCTCTTACCAATATCGCACTCAGAGCATAATCTGACACCGCTATGTAAATAAACATTTTCTCACCTATATTAAGATTTGTTAAGATCTCGGGAGAGGATGAATACTATTTAATTCTCACCTATATTAAGATTTGTTAAGATCTCGGGAGAGGAATACTATTTAATTCTAATAAAAGCTTTATCATATTATGGGGTCCAACTAAAACGGCTTACCTAACTCAACACCTGAAAGAAAATAACATATTTATCCAAAGATCTGGATGTGCTCCCTCAATCATATAATATCACCTACCATTTCAAGATATTCAACAAATTTGTTAAGATTACCCTAATAGTTTTTCTCACTGCTCAAACTCTTTCCATGATATACCCAACAGAAGTAGTCTTCCAAAAATCCATATCTCACTATATGTTGATACATTATACCAGTTATATTTGGGCAAATATTTCTGCATTTTGAATATGGACACAATAGCAATGTACTCTCCCCTATCGAAACTCATGAATCCTCACTAATTAACACTGCACTCAGTGCAAAATCCAATATCGCGATGTACAAAAAGAGCTTCTCCCCATTTCGAGGTTTTCACAAAATTTCTAGTGATGATAACAAATTTTTAGTGTTTGTGAATACTGCCTTACATTCCGATGTTCATTCAAACCTTCTTGGTCCTTGTAAAACTTGAAAGAAAGGAAAACATTTATGAGAGAATCTAGAAATAAATCAATTAAGTGTTGCTAACCTTCCTGTCACCGAGCTGAATTCATTGTTATCAAGGCTTTCAACTATTCTGGGTCAGCTTCTATTCATTTTTCACTAATAAAAAACCAAAAAACCTTCCCCAACCAAACTCCGAATGTACATTTTCATGATTTAACTTTAACATGATTGCCCTTAAATTCAAAAAAGCTTCCTCAAAATCATCAAGCTGCACTTCATCCGTTTAACTTTTTACCACCATGTCATCTATATATACTTCAATATTCCTTCCGATCTGAGTAGCAAAAGCTTTATTCATCAACCTCTGATAAGTGGCTCCATTATTTTTCAATCCAAAGGGCATAACCCTATAACAACGCAAGCCCCTATCAGTTATGAAAGTTGTGCATTTTTATCTTTTGGATCCATTTGAATTTGATTATATCGTGCAAAAGCGTCCATGAAAGTTAAAATTTTATTGCCTGAGGTAGAGTCAATCAACTGATCTTTGGGACAAGCTCGATTCAAATCTGTAAAATCCACACACATTCTCCATTTCCCATTCTTCTTTTTTACCACTACCGTATTTTTCATCCACAAAGGATACTGGAACCCCTTTATGTGTCCGAACTTAGATAATCAATCCACCTCAGCAACAATCCCTTCTGATTTTTCCAAGGGAAATGCTCTTCTTTTCTAAATAACTGGCTTGACCTTCGGATCAATAGTCAAGCTGTGACGAATTACCTCAATTGGTACTCCTATTACATCCCCTGTCCTCCAGGCGAAGACATCCAAATTAGAACATAAAAAATTCAACAGTTGTTGACGTAGAAGCGGGGTAAGTAAACTTCCAATTCGAAGCACCTTTCTTTCCGAAAAAGTAAACTCCTCAATTTCTTCACTTACCGTTAAAGACTCTGGGGTTTCCCTCAGATCACGAATCCTTTCTCCCAAATCCGAGAGCACCCCTTCTAACTGCTATTCATACATTTAGTCTCCACTGTTAGATCCTCGGATCCGAAGTGCAGTGACATAACATTCCCTAGCTACTTTATGGTCGCCTCGAACGACCCCAATCCGATCTCTAACCACATACTTAAAACATTGATGAACTGTGGATACAACCCCATACATTCTTGAAAGCCATGATCTTCCAAAAATAGCATTGTAACTCGTGGTACAATCCACCACCACAAAAAGTACCTGGACATTTTTCTTAAATGTTACTTTTCCCAAACTCACTTCACCCTCGAATTCTCCAACAAAACGAGCTCTTACACCCGTGAATCCTATAATTATTCGATCTGATTGAGAAATCCGAAGTGGATTTGTCATTCTATCATAGGTGGACTAAAAAAGGACAATAACAAAACTGCAAGTGTTAATCAGCACACGTCGAATTTCGACGTCAACAACCTCTGCTCCAATAACCACAACATCTTCATGTGGTTTTCATATACCTCGTAGATCATCCCCATCAAACAAAATGAAAGTAATAAATTTCTTTCCATACAAACGTGTGGACATTTTCCCTTCAATTTGAGTTGTCAAGTTGACAACATGTCTCTTCCTTGAACTATCCGAATTACCATTCATCGAATCGCCTCCGAAAATAGCTAACGATTCAAAGAATTTACATAAATCCCGCACATGCCCCTTTTCTATGGGATCCTAGACTGCCATCGGAAGCAATCTGTTCAGATCTTTCTCCACATACTCAGAAGAAGCATAAAATGGATCAACCTTTGAATCTAAAATCATCAAATTCTCAACTGGTGCAGCCTTCGAAGTTGATGCAACATTAGTTTTCGAACCGTTCCCTTGCAACTTTACATAAGTCAGGAGCTTTCCATTTTCGATCAAAGTTTGAATCTCTTTCTTCAAATCAATGCAGTCATTTGTATCATGCCTAATATCCTCATGATATCTGAAATACTTGTTATTCTTTTCCTCCATTTGCCTACCAATTGGAGCCGACTTTCTAAAATTTACGAAGATTTTGGTCTTATCCCAAATAACAGCTAAATTCTCTGTCATATCAGCATAATACTCTAGTTTGACCCATTGATTTGGCCTAGGCCTGTTATAGGTATTAGATGGAGCGTGATTTGAATATCGACCACCACGAGGAGGCAAAATTTTATTCTTTTATCTTGACTGCTGATTACCATTTCCATTCGAGGGCTTCCTTGGTTATTGGCCTCCTCACTCAAATTCTTTTAAGTGCTAACCGGTCCATCTCGGACTCTAGTTGACTCCTCAACTTTAATATGATCCTCAACTTGATCCGTCAAAGTTCCAAAATTTAAGGCTCTTCTCTTCGTAGTCTCATTCGCCAGATCCCCTAGCAATAATCCTTGGCAAAAAGCTGTCATCGCCACATTCTCTTCATAGTTGTCCAAACTAGCTTTGGTGAAAACCAATCTCTTCATATAATCCTTCAAATTCTCTTCAGGTTCCTGCTTGCATTGAATAATGGTATCTCCATTTGCTCTCATTTCTTTGCTCCCCACAAAATGCCTTCAAAATGCAGTATAAAAATCCCTAAAATTTGAAATGGACCCCCTCGGAATCCGATTATACCATTTTAAAGATGTTCTCTTAAAAGTCTGCGAAAATGCACGACTTGTGAATAAACATGCGATTTTGGTACTATAAATAACATGCAAGAGTTGTGAATATCTTTGGATAGACCATTTCTAAAACAACGATGTGAGATATTTACATAATAGTGACTACTAGGTTCCGGTTGGTTTCGTTGGATTAGTTGGTTGCCTTGTTGGACGATTGGGCTTACGTGATGCCCATTCAATTATAGTTATATTAAACATATGGTTCCACATATATCAAACCATTCAATTCAATGTATATTAAGCATTGAAATTTATGTTTATTAAACGTGCGATTTGAGGTTTACTGAATGTACGATTCCGGGGATACAAAACATGTTATCTCTAATATAATAAACCATTATATCCAATTATAATCATCTATCCAAGTATAATAAACAAGATAAAACCTACAATATAAAAATTTACAAATATAAAGTATAAAACAATATATACATTCAAAGTTTGATAAGGAAATATATTCATAAGGGACTTAAATGTAATTAATAAGGACTTGAATGATAAGTTCTATTAATATAGAGTAAGATTAAAGCTTTAGAAGAAGAACAGGGACTGAATTGTAAATAAACCCCTTATGTAACCGAATTTGTAACTAACTTACTAGGCCTATTTAAAGAGGTCGAGGAGGTTGATTACACCTATGAAATATTTAGAGGAGAAAGACTATATTCACATCTGAAAATCTCTGTTGATTCTAAGTAGATATTCTCAATCTTCTCTAGTTACTTTCTATTCTCACCAAATTGGCGCTAGAAGGAGGGGGCGAAGATACCTTGATCGATAGATAAAAAATCGAGTCTGGAATTTCTTCGTTTTCTGAAGCATTTCGTTTATATTTTCGCTGATCGGAGATGAATTCGGAGGAAGGTGATAATCCGTCTGTTCGAAAGGCTTTGGAGACATTGAAATCTGATCTGCAAGAAAAAGAAGCAGGTGAATCGGCTTCGATTCGATCAAACCAATTTAATTTTGAAGGAAAAATGAATGAGTTGATAAGGAAAGTGGCAGAACTTGATGAATTTGCTCAAAAGAAACAAGGTAATAATGACGCTAAACTTATATCTGAAATAGCCAGAGGTAATCGGGATTATCAGTCGGATCAATCAAATGACGTCGATGATGTTCAAGATGCTCGACGTAAGATACGTTTTGAGCGTAGGAAGGAGCACAGTGGAATGAGAAAAAAGGAAAAGTTGCAGAAGCGACGGTATGTAGATTCTAGTGAAGAAGATGATGAAAATTTGGAATCGGATGAAACACCGAGATATAAGCATTTTCGAGGTCATTCAAGAGAGGGAGGATATGAATTGTGGCCAGCTAAGATGTATAAGGAAGGAAGGCAAAAGAAGGAAAGGCGAGTGTTTTCTCCTCGGAAAGTATATTCTCCTCGGAAATTTGAAAGGGAACCAAGTTTGTATGCTACTGTGGGAATGAGGAATGAAGACCAGTTTGTTCAAGGAGTAGATTGGAGGGATTCGTCGTTGATTAGTGCGATCAGATCTGTACCGCTTCCGAGGCGGTTCGACATTTCTAAAATTGACAAGTTTGATGGAACTCAAGATCCAGATGATCATATAGAGCAATTCAAGAACTATATGACTAAATTCGAGGATGATGATAAATTGGTTTGCAGGGCATTCTCTCAGACATTCAAAGGAACTGCATTAAAATGGTATAACAAGATTCCTAAGGAGTCTATTGCAAATTTTAGAGGCTTTTACACAGCTTTTCGAAGACAGTTTGTGGGAAGCAAAGAAATGAGAGCTAATGGAGATACGATAATACAATGTAAGCAAGCTGTGGGAGAAAAGTTGAAGGATTATACTAAGAGATTTGTTTCAACAAAAGCAGGATTAGATGATTGTGAGGAAGTGGTGGCTATGGCAGCGTTTCGACAAGGATTGTTGCCAGGAGATTTAGCTGATGAAACAATAAGGCGTAGGGCGTTAACGTTTGGAGCTCTCATGGCTCAGGTTGAAGATCAGATCAAAGTCGAGGAGTCTACTCGAGTTCGAGGAGTAAATATTGGTGCTCAGAAAGGGAATAGTCAAGTGGGAAATAATCAGGTGAACGCTTCGAATAATAGCTCGTCAAGGGCGAGGGGTAATCAAAATGTTTCTTACCGAGGAGGTTCGAATTCGTATCAAGGGGGTTCTAATCATCACAATTTTAGTAATCAATACCAGTTCAAACCAAGGTCGAATGTGTGGGTAAAACCAGAATATTATGCAGATCTGACTGAAAGTGTGGCATCGATATATGAGAAATCCAAGGGATCAGTAAATTTTAGAAAACCGGCAGCGATTAATAGACCAAGGGAGGAACACAATAACAGGTTCTGTAGGTATCATGATGATATTGGACATGATACAAATAATTGTATTGCTTTGAAGAAGGAGATGCAGATTTTGATAGAGAATGGAAAATTGTTGGATTATGTAAAAAAGAACGCTAAAGCTGTAACTCAAAAGGTTAGTAATTCTAACTCTAAGCAGGAAACTCCACTGATGATTTTAGATGTTGCAGATGATGAATTTGATGTGGCTTCGGAATATGTCGACCCAGACCCTAGTCGATTGTTGTTGATGTCAGTTGATGAACCGATGTGTAAGGGACGTGTTCGAGATCTGTGTGCATTCTTTGAGTCATTGGCAATATTTGGGGGAGACTCAATGACTAATAATACTAATTCGAGGAAAAGACATATAGTAAATTTAACGCATCAAATTGAAGGAGGAGCATCAGCACATCTATACAATGATAAGAAGAATGTCCCATTCATAATTTTCGATGGGGATGATTTGAGAGGAATTACTGGACCACATGAAGATGCAGTGGTCATTGGAGCAGAAGTGTGTGGGGTAGAAATTCGACGAGTATTGATTGATACTGGAAGTTCTGTTAATGTGTTGTTCAAATCAACATATGATAGATTAAATGCTCTGCCTCGGATAGAAAGGTCAGAAAGAACAATAATTGGGTTTACTGGTGCAACAGCGAATGTAGTGGGAGAGTTCGAAGGTGAAATTTCTCTGGGAAAAGGGCCTTTTAAAAAGAAAGTACAAGTACTTTTTATGGTGGTAGATTGTCCGTCGAGCTACAATGCTATCTTTGGAAGGTCATGGCTGGCAAAAATGTACGCTATAGTTTCTACAGTTCATCAATGTTTGAAGTATGTAGTCGGGGATCGAATTGGTGTAGTTCAAAGTGATCAAAAAGTAGCTAGAGAGTGTTACGCTGCTGCATTTAGACTACGCGATAAAAGTACCGATGACCCAATGGAGAAATAGCAAGTTGGGGGGTTTCCTTCTAATAGCAAAGATGAGGGAATTGATGATCCGAGGTCAACCCCGAGTTCTGTGGTAGTAAGTGAAGAAATAGAAGAATACGTCTTCGATAATAACAGAGTACTTCGAATTGGGACTTTATTGTCTTTGTCAGTGCGAGAAAGATTGTTGAATTTTTTGTCTAAGAACTTGGATGTGTTTGCTTGGAGGTCTGAGGATGTAGTGGGGGTCCCAATTGATATTATATGTCATAGCTTGGCTGTGGATTCGAAGATCAAGCCAATAATACAAAAGAGGAGAGCTTTTTCTTTGGAAAAATCTGAGGCCATAATTGCTAAGGTAGATAGATTGTATAAAATGGGGCATATCAGGGAGTCCAAATATCCGAAGTGGACAGCTAATCCTGTAGTGGTGAAAAATAAGAATGGAAAATGGAGGATGTGTGTAGACTTCACAGATTTAAACAGAGCTTGCCCAAAGGATCCTTTTCCAGTACCTCGAATTGATCAACTAGTGGATTCTACTTCTGGAAACAAAATTCTAACATTTATGGATGCATTTTCAGGATATAATCAAATTCGAATGAATCCAGAGGATAAAGAAAGCACAACATTTATCACTGATCGAGGTCTACATTGTTATAGGGTGATGTCGTTTGGATTGAAAAATGCTGGGTCTACATATCAAAGGTTGATGAATAAGGCGTTTGCTTCGCAAATAGGGAGGAATATCGAAGTATATATCGATGATATGCTTGTCAAGAGGAAAAGTGATGATGGTTATATTGATGATTTAGAAGAGACGTTTCTGAATCTCAGAGCAATACAGTTGAAGTTGAACCCATAAAAATGCACGTTTGGAGTCCGATCTGGTAAGTTTCTGGGATATGTGATAAGTGAAAGAGGAATTGAAGTGGATCCAGAACAGTTGAAGGCTTTGATATCGATGTCTTCGCCTCGGAATATCAAAGAAGTGCAAATGCTAACAGGCAGGTTAGCAGCTCTGAACAGATTCATTTCTCGTTTTTCAGATAAATGCTTGCCTTTTTTCCAGGTGTTGCGTCGACCGAATAATTTTGAGTGGACTTCGGATTGTGAAGAAGCTTTTATTAAGATAAAAAATCTTTTGTCCTCTCCTGAAATATTATCAAAGCCTCGAGAAGGTGAGCAAGTGTTTTTGTATATAGCAGTATCGGATTATGCAGTGAGTGCAGTTCTGATTAGTGAAGATTCAAGAATTTCGAAGCCCGTCTATTATGTCAGTAAAAGTTTGGTTGATGCTGAAAAACGTTACTTAAAGCTCGAAAAATTGGCATTGTGCATAGTAGTGGCGGCAAGAAAAATGCGTCCCTACTTCCAAGCACATACAATTGTGGTTCGCACTTCTTGTCCATTGAAAAATGTATTACAAAAACCAGATATCTCAGGAAGAATGACTAAGTGGTCTGTTGAATTGGGAGATTTCGATGTGTTATTCTCTCTACGAACGGCTGTCAAAGCTCAGGCTTTAGCAGATTTCTTTGTTGAGTTTCATTCGAGTAGATCCGAAGAGAAAAAAGATGAGAAGATGAACACGAATCCGATGTGGACGGTACGAACTGATGGAGGATCTAGTAATAAAGGGTCGAGTGCATGACTTGAATTGGTGGCACCAACAGGGGAGTATATGTTTCAAGCTATAAGATTTGGATTTCATGCTTCGTATAATGAAGCTGAATATGAAGCGGTGCTAGCAGGATTGCGGTTAGCAAAAATTTGTGGAGCAATATTCGTGCGCTTAGAAACAGATTCGCATTTGGTAGTTAACCATGTTAAAGGAATATCAGAGGCTAAAAAAGACCGTTTAGTTTTGTATTTGCAAGAACTTCGAAGTGTGATGGCACAGTTTGAAAGTATTCAGGTGGAGCATATTCGAAGAGGTAATAACACAATAGCTGATTCTTTAACAACAATGGCTTACTCTGAAGAATATCCATGGATCGTGACACAACCACTGCCTTCGATTATATCAAGCTCTGAGCAGTGTGAATTTGTTGAGGAGGTAGTAGGCGATTCGGTGCGCATTCGGGGTGATTGGAGAACTGACTTGTTAATTTTTTTTACAAAGGGAATACTACCTCTTGATAAGCACTTGCTCAAGAAAATAAAGAATAAAGCTCTTGGTTATGTGGTGTTGGATGGGGTATTGTATAAGAGGTCTTGGTCGAGGCCCTTATTACGATGTTTGAGTAAGCAAGAATCTCAAAACATTCTATCTGAATTACACGATGGAGATGGGTCAGCTCATTGTGGCTTCAAAGCTTTAACACGTAGGGTATTGTTGGCAGGGTATTATTGGCCTACCATATTGCAGGATGCCAAATTATTAGTTCGAAGCTGTGATACTTGTCAAAGGTATGCACATTTGATACATAAACCAGCGACACCCCTAATGATAATCTCTCAGGCGGTTCCTTTTGATAGATGGGGGATTGATTTAGTAGGACCATTGCCTATGGCTTCAGGTGGAAGACAGATGATTATTGTCGCGGTTGATTATTTTTCGAAGTGGGCAGAAGCAGAACCTTTAGCTGGAACAAAAGCTAAGGATGTGATCAAGTTTATTCTAAGTAACATCTGTTACCGTTTTGGGGTTCCTCGAAAAATAACAACGGACAACGGTCCCCAATTTAATAACAAGGAAATGGACTCTTTTTGCTCCTCGAAAGGAATACAGCAATGCTTTTCTACTCCTTTTCATCCACAAGCAAATGGGCAAGTGGAAGTTACAAATAGATCTATTTTGGAGGGCTTGAAGAAAAATTTGGCGGGAGCAGCGGGGAAATGGCCAAACTATCTTCAAGAGGTGTTGTGGGCATATCGTACAACTCCTAGAGAGGCCACCAAAGAGACTCCTTTTTCTTTGGTATATGGAATGGATGCTGTATGCCCTGCTGAATCTACATTACCTTCCTATAGGCTATTGCGTTATTCCGAAGCAGATAATGATGAAGCTAGAAGGATTGAGCTTGATTTGTTAGAAGAAAAGAGGGTCAAAGCACATTTGAATGTGGTTCATTATCAAACCTTAATGAGAAGCAGGTACGATGCTAAAGTTAAGAAGAGGGAGTTCAAAGTTGGCGATAAAGTGTTGCGAAAATTATTTCTTCATACCAAGGATAAACACCTCAGAAAATTGGCTCCGAATTGCGAGGGTCCTTACGAAGTCAAAATGAAGGTCAAGCCAGGGTCATATAGGTTGTCTGATTGTGAGGGGAGGATGCTCAAACACCCTTGGAATATAGAACATTTGAAATTGTATTGTGAGTAAAATTGAACTTAGAATTTTTGAAAGACAGACATACTCTTTCCTTATCTGTTGGCCCAGAAAGGTTTTAATGAGGTGTCTGGTAAAAATTGAATTTCATAATAAAATTTCTTTTGGCCATTGGTTGTTTAGTATGATGAATGATTTATTATTTTGGTAACTTGGCAGAGACTGATCATGTTTGAAAGTTGACCAAGAGTAATTTTCCAAAGCAATAGCTTTAAAGAAACAACCTATTTCGAGGTGCCACGTTTTATGAGTGCATCTAATTTTCGAGGTGCCACGTTTTATGAGTGCATCTAATTTTTGAGGTGCCACGTTTTATGAGTGCATCTAATTTTCGAGGTGCCACGTCTTATGAGTGCATCCAATTTTGACGTACCACATTTTATGAGGGCAATAGAACTTTAAAACATTAAGATAGTCGATTGTTTGATTGGATAAAGCTTGAAGCTTACAAAAGAGAGAAAACTACTTTAAAAAAAACAACAACCACAAACGCATAACATATATAATCTACTGACTAGTCATCTTCCTCTTCCGATGACCCTTCAGAAGCATCACCTTCTTCTGAAGAGCTTGATGGCACTTCGAATGCCTCCTTTGGACGATCTTTCTCTTGAACTTGTTTCCAAAATTCTGTTAAATTTAACCTTGGATAAGCAGCATGGATTTCTCGAAGAAGATTGATAGCTGTATCGATTTGAGCCTTCTTGATACCATCAAGCATCACAGAACCAACAGCAGCTTCGGCTTTCTTGATGGCATCCTTCTTTTCCTGCTCGAATCCTTTTTGAAGCGTAGTCAATTGAGTTTGACAATCTTCCAGGCTTTCTTGAGTTTTCTTAACAAGTTCTTCAGCATCGGTAGCTTTTTTCTTTTCCTTAGAAAGGGCAGTAGAATGTTGAGAATTTATATTTTCAAGAGCCAGACGATGAGAAGTCTCCAAAGCTTTGATTTTTTCTTTATGCTACTTAAGAAGCTTTCCTTTTTCAGGTTCGAAATTTTGAAGTGCTTCATTTTTCGAAGCCTTTTCAGATTCTGTTTCCCTTTTGCTCTTGATTAATTCTTGTGCAAGGAGCTCCAATTGTGTATGTGAATTGTTTACTTATTCACACAATTTTTTGGCTGCAGCACCTAAGTTAGTAAAAGGTCGAAGGATTGAAGTTACCTCATCGGATCTGTCTGGGTTGGGAAAGTTTGATGGGCGATGATGGACAGGAATAATTGCATTAGATGTTGAAGTTATGGCAACCCCGGTAGAAGATGATGGAATGGTGTTGGTAGGCTGCGAATCTTCACCGGTGGCTAAAAAATCCCCACTCGAATTGAAATCTTCGAGGTTGATTAAATCTTAATCTACTTAAGATGCACTTATATATTTGTGCACTTGTATCCTCGATGTTGCCTATATATCCTTTGCATGTGATACCACTTGTTGTTGCACTATTGGGTTCAATTGTTGTTCTTGTGGTACCAATGGTACTTCTTCATCAACTAGTGGTGCTGGTGGGACTTCTTTCTCGACATGAGGTGTTGGTGTTATTGAATTAGTTTTTTTTATCATAAATAGATAGAGCAACTATTATGTCAAGGTCTCGTTTTTCTAGCTCCTAAAGTAATTTGAGTATCACTTTCGCTTGCACTTCAATTTGTCACAATAACGCCAAATATATTGGTGTGAGATGTATGAGGCTATAACAATACGAAATCTATAACAAGCAAGACCAGAAGAGACATATACTTATTTATTTCTTATTTATTCTAAAAAAGCGATGGATATGGTAGAAGTCAATAAACCACTTGTACGTATTGTTTTGTCTTTTACATTCAAGTATGAAGGTGGTTGTATTATTTGTTGTGGACTTGGTTCGAGCGATCGATGTCGTTGTATTTTTATAAAAGATGGTTGCATCTTAATCTACTTAAGAGAAGATTTGCAGAGCAAAGTGGTTGAAAAATTTCATTTGTATGAAGTAGCGAGGTCTGAGCTTATAAAAGGCGCTCTCTGCATGAAAAATCATCTGCGAATAAAACATATGGTTGACAAAGAATTGTTGATGACTTCTCATGAAAAGGATATGAATAAGCTCAAAACTGATCATACTACTGAACTGGATGCTGACATATCCAACTCCAAAGGTCTGCCAAATTCTCTTACCCTTTGTGAGGCAAAAAATAAAGAATTGACCGAGGAGATAGCTAAACTGAAGAAATATTTCGAGGAGGAAAAAACTGATGTTGTTACTGATGCCGAAATTGAACTTTCAATAGACATGCTGACTGCTATTAACAATGGAAAAGAAGAAGCATCCATTCTCCTTCTTCGAGAACTTCACTCTACTTATTTGAGAATTAACCTCACAAGTTTTTGGAACGACATTCCCATTAAAAAGCGTTCAAGTGAAGCTTTCGATCCTATCCTCGATTCATCATCTTTAGAAGAAGAATCATCCGGCGGAGGATGAATCCTCTGATTAACTTTATCGTTTTTTTTTTATTTGTGACATTTGGAATTTTCTTTTTGTACTTCAAATAATTAACCTAATCGACAAATGGTTTCCTTATTTTGTTATTTTTATTCTCTTCACATATTATCTGAAGATAAATTTTAAAATGAATATGACTTATGTACTTGAATTTTCAACATATAATTATAAATTGTAAACTTAGCACTTCAAATACCTTAATGAAATTGGTGAATATGGTTGAACTTCGACAAACTCTCAGTGCGTTATTAAGCGTTGCACTTCGAAAAAACTATAATATGCTTATTAAACATGGTTATTTCTTTGAAAAGTGTTATAAACACTTCAGAACATTCTACTCTTAACCAACCTCAAAGATGATCAATCTTTGATAAGTTTATAAGATAGTTTTATTCAAGAATGTGTAAACAACCATCGGGCAAAAACGAATTTTATTGATAATATTGAATATGTAAACAACGCCTCGTTAAAACCTTCCTGGGCCAATAGGATAGGAAAAAGTGTGTTATTTAAAAGTGAAAATTCAAAAATACAAAAACATATCTACTCCCAATAAAGCTTCAAGTGTTGTATATTCCGTGGATGTTGAAGTATCATCCCCTCGAAATCACAAAGACGATACGACCGTGGCTTTATCCTTTCAACAACTATATAGGGCCCTTTCTAGTTCAGAGCAATTTTTCTGAGGTTCTTTTCCTTTGTGTGAAAGAATACTTTTCTCAACACCTTATCACCTTCTTTAAAATCTCTTCTCTTCACCTTTGAATCATATTTATTCCTCATAAGAGTTTGATAGTGGATTACATTCAAACGAGCTCGAACTTTTTTTTCCTCAATCAAATCTAAATTCGCCCTTCGAACTTCATCATTAGATCTTTCAGAATATTGAATTATTTTAAAAGATGACATCGTAGATTCTATGGGGCTAACTGCATCTATTCCATATGCCAAAACAAAAGGAGTTTCCTTTGTAGCCTCTCTATGAGTTTCCTTTGTAGCCTCTCTATGAGTTTCCTTTGTAGCCTCTCTAGGAGTTGTCCGATAAGCCCAAAACACCTATTGCAAATAGTTTGGCCATTTTCATACTGACCCCGTCAAATTTTTCCTTAAGCCATCTAAAATTGTTCTGTTTGTTACCTCCAGTTTCCTATTAGCTTGAGGATGAAAAGACGTCGAAAAACATTGTTGAATTCCTTTGGAAGTACAAAATGAAGCCATCTTTTTATTATTAAAGTGAGAGCCATTATCTGTTGTAATCCTCCGAAGAATTCTAAAACGACAACAAATGTTGTTCACAATAAACTTGATCACGTCCTTGGATTTTTTTGTAACCAAATCCAAGGATATTCTTCCTTCTAAGTGATATTTGCTAAAGAATCAGCCACCATGTTACTCCCTCGACCAATATACCACAACAACGTCGTCAAACAGAAGCATTAAATTCTAAAGTTCCCAAAGATATAAAATAATACGATCCTTTCTTGCTTCGCAAAATCCAAATAATTCATTTGCTAATGGTGTGGATAATAATCGCCTGAGGGTAGGCTGGTAATTTTAGTTGGTGTTTTAAGGTGGTGTGTGGGTGTTTTACTGTTTAGAGTAGAGAGTAGAGAGATAATTAAGCAGCTTGGTAGCAGTTAATTCTCATTACCCCTAGTTAATGCAGGTGGTTGGGTATTTATACCGTGATGTTAGGCCCTTATGGGCTTTCGGGTCATGTTTAATGGACCCGGGTCATGTTTAAAGACCCATGAGCTCTAAGTAGGAGAGCAAGTAGCTTAGTCAAGAAGTGTTTAGGTTTTTTAGTACTTTTGTCATAGTTCGAACAGCCCTATGGTCATAGTGTTCAAAGTCATCTGTCCGGTCTATGTGATCTGTTCGATACATGTCCATGTGATCTGTCCGGTATCCGGAGAGACTAGACCGATTTGTCCTTGTACGGGGAGCATGCTGAATTCGGACTCATCAACTAACAGCTGAGAATCCATTTCCAAGCGTACTGAAGTTGCTCCACAAATTTTTGCCAATCTTAAACCTGCCAGAGCAGCTTCGTATTAAGCTTCATTGTTTGAAGCATGAAAACCAAATTTAATAGACTGAATCATTATTTCTCCAGTTAGAGGTATTAATTGAACCCCAACACTGCACCCTGAAACACTAGATCCTCTATCTGTTTGGACAACCCACCTCAAATAAACTGGAGTATCCTTTTTACTTTCTTCCTCATCTGATCGGCTCGAATGGAATTCAATAAAAAAATCTGCCAGTTCTTGCGCTTTTATTGCTGTTCGAGGTGTAAACAAAATGTCATAGTCCCCCAACTCCACTGATCAATTGGTCATTCTCCCCGAAATATCAGGTTGTTGTAAAATATTTTTCAAAAGGAATGAAGTTCGGACTTCAATAGTATGAGCTTGAAAATATGGACGCATGTTTCTAGCAGCAATCACCAATGATACTGCCAATTTTTCTAATTTTATATATCTCTTTTCTACTGCCACCAAAATTTTACTAATGTAATACACCGGCTTCAGAACTCTTGAATCCTCACTAATTAACACTGCACTCAGTGCAAAATCCAATATCGCGATGTACAAAAAGAGCTTCTCCCCATTTCGAGGTTTTGACAAAAGTTCAAGTGATTACGGCAAATTTTTAGTATTTGTGAATACTGCCTCACATTTCGATGTTCATTCAAACCTGTTTGGTCCTCGTAAACCTTGAAAGAAAGAAAAGCATTTATGAGAAAATCTAGAAATAAATCAATTAAGTGCTGCTAACCTTCCTGTCATCAAGCTGAATTCATTGTTATCAAGGCTTTCAACTGTTCTCGATCAGCTTCTATTCATTTTTCAATGATGAAATACCAAAAAACTTCCCCCACCAGACTCTGAATGTACATTTTCATGATTTAACTTTAACATGATTGCCACTAAATTCAAAAAATCTTCCTCGAAATCATCAAGGTGCACTTCATCCGTTGAACTTTTTACCACCATGTCATCTATATATACTTCCATATTCCTTCCGATCTGAGTAGCAAAAGTTTTGTTCATCAACCTCTGATAAGTGGCTCCAGCATTTTTCAATCCAAAGGGCATAACCCTATAACAATGCAAGCCCCTATCAGTTATGAAAGTTGTGCATTTTTTTATCTTTTGGATCCATTTGAATTTGATTATATCCTGCAAAAGCGTCCATGAAAGTTAAAATTTTATTTCCTGAGGTAGAGTCAATCAACTGATCTTTGGGACAAGCTCGATTCAAATCTGTAAAATCCACACACATTCTCCATTTCCCATTCTTCGTTTTTACCACTACCGTATTTTTCATCCACAAAGGATACTGGAACCCCTTTATGTGTCAGAACTTAGATAATCGATCCACCTCGGCAACAATCCCTTCTGATTTTTCCAAGGGAAATGCTCTTCTTTTCTAAATAACCGGCTTGACCATCGGATCAATAGTCAAGCTGTGACGAATTACCTCAATTGGTACTCCTATTACATCCTCTGTCCTCCAGGCGAAGACATCCAAATTAGAACATAAAAAATTCAACAGTTGTTGACGTAGAAGCGGGGTAAGTAAAGTTCCAATTCGAAGCACCTTTCTTTCCGAAAAAGTAAACTCCTCAATTTCTTCACTTACCGTTAAAGACTCTGGGGTTTCCCTCAGATCACGAACCCTTTCTTCCAAATCTGAGAGCACCCCTTCTAACTGATATTCATACATTTAGTCTCCACTGTTGGATCCTCGGATCCGAAGTGCAGTGATATAACATTCCCTAGCTACTTTATGGTCGCCTCGAACGACCCCAATCCGATCTCCAACCACATACTTAAAACATTGATGAACTGTGGATACAACCCCATACATTCTTGAAAGCAATGATCTTCCAAAAATAGCATTGTAACTCGTGGTACAATCCACCACCACAAAAAGTACCTGGACATTTTTCTTAAATGTTACTTTTCCCAAACTCACTTCACCTTCGAGTTCTCCAACAAAACGGGCTCTTACACCCGTGAATCCTATAATTATTCGATCTGATTGAGAAATCCGAGGTGGATTCGTCATTCTATCATAGGTGGACTAAAAAAGGACATTAGCAGAACTGCAAGTTTCAATCAGCACACGTTGAATTTCGACGTCAACAACCTCTGCTCCAATAACCACAGCATCTTCATGTGGTCTTCATGTACCTCGTAGATGATCCCCATCAAACAAAATGAAAGGAATAAATTTCTTTCCATACAAACGTGTTGACATTTTCCCTTCAATTTGAGTTGTAAAGTTGACAACATGTCTCTTCCTTGAACTATCCGAATTACCATTCATCGAATCGCCTCCGAAAATAGCTAACGATTCAAAGAATTTACATAAATCCCGCACATGCCCCTTTTCTATGGGATCCTAGACTGCCATCGGAAGCAATCTGTTCAGATCTTTCTCCACAAACTCAGAAGAAGCATAAAATGGATCAACCTTTGAATCTAAAATCATCAAATTCTTAACTGGTGCAGCCTTCGAAGTTGATGCAACATTAGTTTTCGAACCGTTCCCTTGCAACTTTACATAAGTCAGGAGCTTTCCATTTTCGATCAAAGTTTGAATCTCTTTCTTCAAATCAGTGCAGTCATTTGTATCATGCCTAATATCCTCATGATATCTGAAATACTTGTTATTCTTTTCCTCCATTGGCCTACCAATTGGAGCCGACTTTCTAAAATTTACGAAGATTTTGGTCTTATCCCAAATAACAGCTAAATTCTCTGTCATATCAGCATAATACTCTAGTTTGACCCATTGATTTGGCCTAGGCCTGTTATAGGTATTAGATGGAGCGTGATTTGAATATCGACCACCACGAGGAGGCAAAATTTTGTTCTTTTGTCTTAACTGCTTATTACCATTTCCATTCGAGGGCTTCCTTGGTTATTAACCTCCTGACTCAATTTTTTTGGAGTGCTAACCGGTCCTTCTCGGACTCTAGTTGACTCATCAACTTTAATATGATCCTCAACTTGAGCCATCAAAGTTCCAAAATTTAAGGCTCTTCTCTTCGTAATCTCATTCGCCAGATCTCCTAGCAATAATCCTTGGCGAAAAGCTGTCATCGCCACATTCTCTTCATAGTTGTCCAAACAGGGTTGAATATCTTTTTATAAACTGTTGTCCGACCTAATAGAATATCTTTTTATATGGAATACAACAAGGTATAGCACATAAAAACATGGTCAATCATGCATTTCTACTGTTTAATTTCAATGTTAGTTAGATTAAGCTTTCAAATTAAATTATTTTGAACCATAAAAACTTAGAGGAAAAGGATAGATTCAAACTTATTATTTTCCCTACAACAGTAAGTAAAAGGAAAGTAAGCTAATCCTCAATCCACGTGCACTTACGAATTGAATAACAACTTTACAACCGTCTAACAGCCATAAGTGTCATACAAGAATCATCTCACACTTATTTAAAGTCTCATCCTCACCCTTTCCAAAACGCGCCATCCCAAATGCCTACGAAATACCTATTGATATGCAAGAAGATCTCTCGATCCCACAGTATCGAACTCAGTTAGTATTTTCAATTGGTAGGAGAGGAACGGGAGATTCCGGTAACTGCCCCGCCACCACCGGTAGAGAATCAACGTCAAGAGCCGGCGTTTTACTCTTTTCACTTTCAGGAACAGGCGAGATCGGAGAGCCAGATGATTTTGGCACCACTACTAAGGCAACAAGAAGCGTCAGTCTCCCTGGGAAACTATTTTTTTCAATTGGATATTCCGATGATCAACAAAGATGGAGGCCGCAGTATCCAGTGGGATCATTGCGTTCTGGTATCCAGTGGGATCATTGCGTTCTGACAGGCGAGATCCAGAAGCAGAATTGGCGGGGTGTCGTCCCCGTTCAAAAGTTGCTCGGCGTAACTACGGAAACTCACCGGGTAACGGAAAGGACGCCCACGTGCCTAATCCGTTCGCATGGGATACAACCGAGCGTGCTAAGGTAAAAAGCTCGGAAGATTTACAACCATAATTTCTGGTGGTGTAAATAAAATATAAAATAATTCAATTAAATATAAAAAGCTAAATCATAGTCTAACTAAGGTGGTGGTGTTGGAGGAGGATTCTCGGTTGGAAGATTTATTGCTGCACTCTTGAACTGAGTTACTCACACTTTCAAAAACCGTTTATAGGAGCTTGAAACAATTATATGAAGAAAACTTGTATATTATTGTTGTATGGATTATAAAGAACATATCTTGTTGTTGCTATTGTCTTGTCTCTGTATATTAACTCAATATATGGTATCCCAATCAATTCGGTCTTAGGTTGCTAGTTTCTTATTGGTGCAGCTTTTCATGATCGTCCATACATTTTTCCAAACAGAAGTACGTCTTTAGGTGCAGTTTTTTGCTTCCTAGTCAGACCAACCTTCTTTACATTGTCAACATGGTTTCCGTACATTTCAACGACACTCGTAGGATGAGGTATGATAGATGCATATGGGTTCCACACGCATGTTTATCCTGAGCTCATTGTGCATATTCACGAGCCACTCATTTCGGATTGTGCCGATAGACCGGAAGAAGGATTCCTCCTCACTGTGTCAATTTTGGCTAACTTGGCCTTAAGGGACCATGTGGTCGCTTAAGGCCGACAAGTTGGCATGCTCGGTCGCGTGTCGTATCAATAACTCTCATTTACTTTGTTTTTTGGTGTCAATCTAATGGAGTGTTTCCGATCACGATCGAACTTTTCTCACAATGGCCGATCACGATCGATCTTTTGTCTCGTCGCCACATGTCGCTTTCTTTATTCCTGTTTCACTTCTCGTGTAGACCAACTGATGTTAGAAGATTTCTTAGATCCATTTTTTTAACTTAATTCCTGCAAAAAATATAAGAAGGTAGACAAGACTTGTGTTTACCAGAATGCTATGTAGTTACCTCATTAAAACCTTCATGCGCCACCAGGGTAGGAAAGAGAATGTTATCATTCATTACATAAGTTGAAAGAAAAACTATAATTTGGCATAATTAATCTAGATACAATTTCAAACGCTCAATGTTTCATGGATGTCAAAGTGTTTTCCCCTCCAGATATTATTAGTAACGATCTAACCAGATCTATACTCCAGTAACGATCTAACCAGATCTATACTCCATCAGTTAAATGACAATGCCTCGGAAACAAATTCAAGTGTCACTAGAGGCGTATGGAGTGTATTCGTGAACCGATGGCAAGTGCTACATATTTTACCAACGCTTAACATCATTAATAATAGAAAGTCGATAATATCCTGCCGGTAAATTTTTCTTGTTAATGTTTTATATCCATATCCACAATGTGTCGATCCTTCCCCATCAATATTATTTGTGATTCATTATTTCCAAGGCAATGTAATAAAGGTCTTCTTAATGATTTCTAGTACCTAATCTTTCCAAGGATTGCAAACCCATGCGCCTTGAAACTTAATTTCTCGGTCATCGCTTTATCAGCTAGTGTAACCTAGTTAACCAAAAACTCTTTGATGTCATGCCTCTAATCTTTATCTTCACTGGTTGAAATTTGAAAGGATTTGTTTGCAATATAACTTTGTTTGAAATTTATTGTTATCGAGGAACTCTCTTGTGTAAGTATTCACGGGCACCCTTCGGAATATGTTGTGGTTGCTAGAGATTTGGCAATAGAATGTTTAGCCGTATGAAGATGTTCGTACTTGAACTGTAAAATAGTGGTATTAACCCTCTCAAAGCTTCTAAGTGTTTCATCAGATGATCTTTCTAGCCTCAGACCATCCTGATACGTCATTCGCCAAAAGTTGTGAGACACTCACTAAGCGATCTCTATTAGCACCACAATCTTGTGTGAGCGTAACCCCACCAAAGAGGCTTTATATTATTCCTTGTAATTCGATACTATGAAGCCAACTCGAATCGTATCATATATGATTTCTCTCATATGAGCTATTAACATAACCCTTGCTCCACAACAAGAGCACATAAACCCCCATCAGTCTAAATGACCTACTCAATTTTTGGTTCATCACTAATAGGTTCTAACATCTTGTCGTTCAGAATAAAATTCAACTAAAACATCAGCCATGGTTTGGGCTTTCATTATCGTTCGTGGCTGAAATTTAATATCAAAATATTTTAATCCAACTAACCACTTCGTCATTCGTCCAGATATTTTGGGCTTTTGTAATACATGTTTCAAAAGGAAACAAATCTCATACTGTCAAATATTCTTGAAAGTAAGGTCTCATTTTCTGAACTACTATAACAGGGTCAAAAACAAGTTTTTCCAACTTCAAGTATCTTTTTTCCCATCTAACAAGCTCTTACTCACATAGTATATTGGTCGAGGACATTTGTCAACTTCTCTTACCAATATCGTACTTAGAGCATAATCTGACACCGCTATGTAAATAAACATTTTCTCACCTATATTCAGACTTGTTAAGATCTCGGGAGAGGATGAGTACTATTTAATTCTAATAAAAGCTTTATCACATTATGGGTCCAACTAAAACGTCTTACCTAACTCAATACTTGAAAGAAAATAGCATATGTATCCAAAGATCTGGATGTGCTCCCTCAATCATATATTATCACCTACCCTTTGATGATATTCTTCGCCAGCAAATTTGTTAGGATTACCCTGATATTTTTTCTCACTGCTCAAACTCTTTCCATGATATACCCAACAAAAGTAGTCTTCCAAAAACCCATATCTCACTATAGGTTGATGCATTATAGCAGTTATATTTTGGTAAATATTTCTGCATTTTGAACATGGACACACTAACAATGTACTCTCCCCTATCAAACTTCTATGCATCCGATCTCGTGAAATAATTTGATAGCCTTCTCAAGCATGAAAATCATCTCCACAACATCACATATAGAATGTAAAACAAGAATTTGATATCCTTCTCAAGCATCAAAATCATCTCTAACATCTTCTCATTTTTCACCACCAAATACTTTGCTTCGTCACAAATAAAACATGAGAGCTTGATCGTTGCGATGAAATATCCCCTATGATATTATAGGATTGCTTTGTTAGTCTAAGAATAATTATATGGTTCCAATTAGAAACCCATATCTCTTTCTCGACTTCACCATTGGAAGATATAAGAATAGGTTTGCATCATCGATGTCAGCATTTTCATCGTGCTTTGACTTGACTGTTTTTCTTCATTCATCCTAGTAATTATGGAACAAAAATCAAAATATTTATTAGTTATATATAAAACAAGTAAAACATATACACAAATAAATAATTAAACAAGGTACTTATAACCATTTATAGTTAATTCGTCATGTATTAGTTTATATACCATACAATTCTAAACAACAATTAGTTAAAACTACCAAAATAATAACCTAGTACAAACAAGTTAATAACCTATAAAAAATTATATATATATATATATATAAAACCAAAAAAGTATATGAAAAGCAAATTAATCGTACGATCCAACATATATAAATAATGTTGTTCAAAATGCTATGGAAACAGAAACAAATAATTGTTCATAATATACAACATATATATAAAATGATATTATAATCATATATTTTGTAATCCTTCATCGCTCCCTCTTGATCGCCACCTTGTTGGTCTTCAATATCTTGTTCATCCACTGACATATAAGCATACAAGCAACCACACAAAGACGCACAACATATTTTTACAAACTTTTTTTAATCAAACTTGTAATTCGATAATTAATTAGAAAATAATATTAAAAAACATGGCATTGATTAAATAAACATCAAATACTAAGAAATTAATGGCGATATTAAAAATACATACATCGATTAAAAAAATGACATCAACTTAAACCTTTACAATTATCGAATTGGCTAGTTCAGAGAGGAGAGAGTTTAGAGTTAATTTGGGAAAATTATAAGAGTAAGGATTTTAAAAGATGGTTGCGTCAAGTTATTAAATTTTGGGCGGGTTTTAGTTTGTAAAATAATTTAGGTAGAATTTATAAGCGAGTTTCCGTTTTAGTAAATCCAATTGATAAAAATTTGGGTTGACTACAATTTAAATAATAAAGTTGGGTTAAAGTTACGTGATCAAATAAATTATTAAGTGAGTTGAATCTTGTAGTGGCCCATGGCGTCACTTAGGCCTAAACCGTCATCTAAAAAAAACAAAAAAAAACCATAAAAAAAAGTACGTCACAAACCCGTTCTAACTAGAGATGTTGTGAAATAAAAAAGTACACTCGTCGTAATTTCATTGTAAAAATTGACTCGTGTTTCAAAAAATTGGTAAAAACAGGCTATGTTGTGGACTATCAAACCTGGTTGTTCGTTTTGTATGTTCGTCAATCTAATTGTAACATGTTATAATATGATTGTCAATATCTTGTTATAACAGTTTTTTTAATAAGTTATAAACTAATTGTATAATGTATTTTGTTTTAGTTTGTAATTCGGTTTAGATTATGAAATATTTTGTGAGCCAATTTTGGAGTTTACATTTAAGTTCTATAGAATATGTGACTTAACTCGGAAATAAAATGCAAGATATTTGAATTTAACCATGGACGAAGTTTAGAAGTTCATACTTCGTAGACATACGAGTCGCGTGGTATATAACCATTTGATTCTGGAGATACTAACCATTCGATTCTAGTGACACTGATTATGGGATCTTTGAGATACTAACAATCTAATTCCAGCAATACCAGTTATGCGATTCTAGATGTATTTTATATGCGAAATAATAATGTGTTCTCTATGCGAGATAAAACATGACTATTATGCATTTCTTTTAATTGCTCATAATTGTTTATGAATTTTTCAATACATGAAAGTAATGTCTAAAGCTCGAGTGTGCATTTTAAAACATAATAGTCCAACTGCAATTGTTCCTTTTGACGAGTTTGAATAGTTCAGAAGTATTCAAAAGTAGATATATTATGTTAGTTAGAGGTAGGTACAATATTACGTATTGTGGCGGTGATAATGAAAACTGTTTATTTGCAAAACATACAGATATGTTCGGTTTTGTAGTATTGTTTGACATCCATTGTTTAAAAAGTGTTAGTTTTCTTACAGAAGAGTATGTTGTAGACTAGGTTTCTGAAGAAATGTGTAGCATAAGTTTGTTTGAAGCCTCAAATAATCAATTAATTAGTGGATAAAGTAGTAATGGTTTAAGGTTTATATATCATAAAAGAAAACAACTTGCTACTATTGGTTGGGTTGATGCAAGTACACGTGTTGGTCAAATTTTTTATTATGGGTTTTCAGCTATAAGATTATCTTTAGGTCGTTATTCCGTAAAGAGTGATTTTTGTTTCAATAGCATGCATAATACAAGATGTAAGATAACTGCGTATTGTTCCAAAAAGGGTTGTTTCTTTATATAGTACAACTTGTGGGTATTTAATTTACATGTTTACCGCCTTTTTTATTGTCACTTTCCATCCTATTATTCTACTAATCCAAACCAGAAGTGCTAGTTATTACACAAAGCACCCTCAACATTACATATTTGTTGATTTTCTTACATAATATTTTATTGAAACAAGTTAACTCCTTTATTTATCCATGTTAGTTTATTCCTCCCAATATTTTCTCTCATTATCATTAGCCCCCACTCCTTGTAAAGATATTCGAGCAAGGAATGATCTATGAAATCCTATTTTATTTTCTCTGTGACTCCTCAGATTCATCTTCCTTATATTCCCTCAGATTATTCTTCCGTGTGTATCTCCAGGGATTCATGACCTCACTAATGATAATGATGAGTTCATATGTCAAAACCCTTTTTTTACTGATGAGACATGCGAGTTTTCTTATCCACGTGTCAATTATTTCCTAACACAAACATGCATGCCTTCCAAAATGACTTGTGAATGAAGAAGTGTGTTAGAAAATCCTTAAACTTCCCAACATGTGTGCGCCTCAAATCATAGGCGGAGCAGGTATTTTCCAAAAGTTTTTTTATCTTTCCTAGGTGTTTGACACTTAGAGAAAAAAACTCAATTGTTTGGGCCTTCGAAACTGGAAGTCCACATATCCCTCTATAAATACTTCAACTCATTTACTATTTCATAATTATTAATCTTCATAGTTGATAGAGATATATCGAGAAAACTTCTTGGTTAGAGAGAGAAACGTGTTCGTTATTTAAAGCATTTTTCCACCTTTCGTACCTAGAAAATCCGATAATATTGAGAGATATAAGAACTAAGAGTGGTTCAACACCAGCAAAAGATTTCAAAAGAGGAAAGTTGCTGGCATAGATGAGGAGCCCAAACCACTGCGAATTCTCCAAACTTCTTATTATGGTCATTGGCATCCGATAAAAAAAATACTTTGAGGTGACTGGGACTTCAAACACCAAAGCTCCATCGGATCCTCCTGCCACTGAGCCATCCCAAATGCCACCTCCACCGTGGCCTGTACAACCAGTGGTCAATGATCGGCAACCATAACCGTTTGGTTATGGAATACCTATGAATCCTGATATGCAAGAAGATCTCTCGATCCCACAGTATCGAACTCAGTTAGTATTTTCAATTGGTAGGAGAGGAACGGGAGATTCCGGTAACTGCCCCGCCACCACCGGTAGAGAATCAACGTCAAGAGCCGGCGTTTTACTCTTTTCACTTTCAGGAACAGGCGAGATCGGAGAGCCAGATGATTTTGGCACCACTACTAAGGCAACAAGAAGCGTCGGTCTCCGTGGGAGACTAAATTTTTCAATTGGATATTCCGATGATCAACAAAGATGGAGGCCGCAGTATCCAGTGGGATCATTGCGTTCTGGTATCCAGTGGGATCATTGCGTTCTGACAGGCGAGATCCAGAAGCATAATTGGCGGGGTGTCGTCCCCGTTCAAAAGTTGCTCGGCGTAACTACGGAAACTCACCAGGTAACGGAAAGGACGCCCACGTGCCTAATCCGTTCGCATGGGACACGTGAGTTTGAGTGCAAGAGACTGCCTGAAACCTTTGATTTCGGAGAAAAAAAAATCCATCAATTGGCTGTTTTTATTAGTTGGCTGAAATGCGGGGTTGCTGCACTCTTGAACAGTTGTAGGAATTCTTGTAATTTCTCGATCTTCATCACTTCTTTCTTTGCTGAATAACTAATCGCCTTTTCAACTTCTTCTTTATCCCTCCCTCTATCTATATATCTATATATATATAGATAAATTTAAGTATGATACCACAGTTGTAATGCTATAGTCAGTTTTGATATTCCTATATATAGTTGAACAAAAATAATAACGATGTTTATTATAATAAAATAAAATAATAATACAATTAAATATAGAAAAGCTAAATCATAGTCTAACTACGGTGGTGGTGTTGGAGGAGGATTCTGATCGGTTAGAAGATTTATTGCTGCACTCTTGAACTGAGTTACTCACACTTTCAAAATCTGTTTGTAGGAATTTGAAACAATTATATGAAGAAAACTTGTATATTATTGTTGTATGGATTATAAAGAATATATCTTGTTGTTGCTATTGTCTTGTTTCTATATTTTACTTATCTTACAAATGCTATATTAACTCAATATATGGTATCGTAATCAATACGGTCTTAGGTTGCTAGTTTCTTATTGGTGCAGCCTTTCATGATCGTCCATACATTTTTCCAAACGGAAGTACATCTTTAGGTGCAGTTTTTTGCTTCCCAGTCAGACCAACCTTCCTTACATTGTCAACATGGTTTCCGTACATTTCAACGACACTCGTAGGATGAGGTATGATAGAGGCATAGGGGTTCCACACGCATGTTTGTCCTGAGCTCATTGTGCATATTCACGAGCCACTCATTTCGGACTGCGCCGATAGACCGGAAGAAGGATTCCTCCTCACTGTGTCAATTTTGGCTAACTTGGCCTTAAGGGACCATGTGGTCGCTTAAGGCCGACAACCTGGCATGCTCGGTCGCGTGTCGTATCAATAACTCTCATTTACTATGTTGCTTGGTGTCAACCTAATGGAGTGTTTCCGATCACGATCGAACTTTTCTCACAATGGCCGATCACGATCGATCTTTTGTCTCGTCGCCACATGTCGCTTTCTTTATTCCTGTTTCACTTCTCGTGTAGACCAACTGATGTTAGAAGATTTCTTAGATCCATTTTTTTTAACTTAATTCCTGCAAAAAATATAAGAAGGTAGACAAGACTTGTGTTTACCAGCATGCTATGTAGGTACCTCATTAAAACCTTCTTGCGCCACCAGGGTAGGAAAGAGAATGTTATCATTCATTACATAAGTTGAAAGAAATACTATAATTTGGCATAATTAATCTAGATACAATTTCAAACGCTCAATGTTTCATGGATGTCAAAGTGTGTTCCCCTCCAGATATTATTAGTAACGATCTAAACAGATCTATACTCAATCAGTTAAACGACGATGCCTCGGAAACAAATTCAAGTGTCACTAAAGGGGTATGGATTGTATTCGTGAACCGATGGCAAGTGCTACATATTTTACCAACGCTTAACATAATTAATAATAGAAGGTCGATAATATCCTGCCTGTAAATTTTTCTTGTTAATGTTTTATATCCATATCCACAATGTGTCGATCATTCCCCATCAATATTATTTGTGATTCATTCTTTCCAAGGCAACTTAATAAATGTCTTCTTAATGATTTCTCGTACATAATATTTCCAAGTATTACAAACCCATGCGCCTTGAAACTTAATTTCTCGGCCAACGCTTTATCAACTAGTGTAACCTAGTTAACCAAAAACTCTTTGATGTCATGCCTCTAATCTTTATCTTCACTGGAAAGGCTTTGTTTGCAATATAACTCCGTTCGAATTTTATTTCTATCGAGGGACTCTCTTGTGTAAGTATTTACGGGCACCCTTCGGAATATGTTGTGGTTGCAAGAGAATTGTCGATAAAATGTTTAGCCTTATGAAGATGTTCGTACTTGAACTGTAATATAGTGATATTAACCCTCTCAAAGCTTCTAAGTATTTCATCAGATGATCTTTCTAGCCTCGGACCGTCCTGATACGTGATGCGCTAAAAGTTGTGAGACACTCACTAAGCGAACTCTTTTAGCGCAACAATTTTGTGTGAGCGTAACCCCGCCAAAGAGGCTTTATATTATTCCTTGTTATTCGATACTATGAAGCCAACTCGAATTGTATCATATATCACTTCCCTCATATGAGCTATTCACATAACCCTTGCTCCACAACAAGAGCGCATAAACCCCCATCAGTCTAAATGACCCACTTAACTTTTGGTTCATCGCTAATGGGTTCCAACATCTTGTTGTTCAGAATAAAATTCAACTAAAACATCAGCCAAGGTTTAGGCTTTCATTGTCATTCATGACTGAAATTTAATATCAAAATATTTTAATCCAACTAACCACCTCGTCATTCGTCCAGATATTTTGGGCTTTTGTAATATATGTTTGAAAGGGAAAAAACTGCATACTACTGTCAAATGTTCCTAGAAGTAAGATATAATTTTCTGAGCTACTGTAACTAGGTCAGAAACAAAATTTTCCAACTTCAAGTATCTTTTTTCCCATCGAACAAGATCTTACTCACATAGTATATTGGTCGAGGACATTTGTCAACTTCTCTTACCAATATCGCACTCAGAGCATAATCTGACACCGCTATGTAAATAAACATTTTCTCACCTATATTAAGATTTGTTAAGATCTCGGGAGAGGATGAATACTATTTAATTCTCACCTATATTAAGATTTGTTAAGATCTCGGGAGAGGAATACTATTTAATTCTAATAAAAGCTTTATCATATTATGGGGTCCAACTAAAACGGCTTACCTAACTCAACACCTGAAAGAAAATAGCATATTTATCCAAAGATCTGGATGTGCTCCCTCAATCATATAATATCACCTACCATTTCATGATATTCAGAAAATTTGTTAAGATTACCCTAATATTTTTTCTCACTGCTCAAACTCTTTCCATGATATACCCAACAGAAGTAGTCTTCTAAAAATCCATATCTCACTATATGTTGATACATTATACCAGTTATATTTGGGCAAATATTTCTGCATTTTGAACATGGACACAATAGCAATGTACTCTCCCCTATCGAAACTCATAAATCCTCACTAATTAACACTGCACTCAGTGCAAAATCCAATATCGCGATGTACAAAAAGAGCTACTCCCCATTTCGAGGTTTTCACAAAATTTCTAGTGATGATAATAAATTTTTAGTGTTTTAAAATACTGCCTTATATTCCGATGTTCATTCAAACCTTCTTGGTCTTTGTTCATCAACCTCTGATAAGTGGCTCCATCATTTTTCAATCCAAAGGGCATAACCGTATAACAATGTAAGCCCCTATCAGTTATGAAAGTTGTGCATTTTTATCTTTTGGATCCATTTGAATTTGATTATATCCTGCAAAAGCGTCCATGAAAGTTAAAATTTTATTGCCTAAGGTAGAGTCAATCAACTGATCTTTGGGACAAGCTCGATTCAAATCTGTAAAATCCACACACATTCTCCATTTCCCATTCTTCTTTTTTACCACTACCGTATTTTTCATCCACAAATGATACTGGAACCCCTTTATGTGTCCGAACTTAGATAATCGATCCACCTCGGCAACAATCCCTTCTGATTTTTCCAAGGGAAATGCTCTTCTTTTCTAAATAACCGGCTTGACCTTCGGATCAATAGTCAAGCTGTGACGAATTACCTCAATTAGTACTCCTATTACATCCTCTGTCCTCTAGGCGAAGAGATCCAAATTAGAACATAAAAAATTCAATAGTTGTTGACGTAGAAGCGGGGTAAGTAAAGTTCCAATTCGAAGCACCTTTCTTTCCGAAAAAGTAATCTCCTCAATTTCTTCACTTACCGTTAAAGACTCTGGGGTTTCCCTCAGATTACGAATCCTTTCTTCCAAATCCGAGAGCACCCCTTCTAACTGCTATTCATACATTTAGTCTCCACTGTTGGATCCTCGGATCCGAAGTGCAGTGACATAACATTCCCTAGCTACTTTATGGTCGCCTCGAACGACCCCAATCCGATCTCCAACCACATACTTAAAACATTGATGAACTGTTGATACAACCCCATACATTCTTGAAAGCCATGATCTTCCAAAAATAGCATTGTAACTCGTGGTACAATCCACCACCTCAAAAAGTACCTGGAATTTTTTTTTAAATTTTACTTTTCGCAAACTCACTTCACCCTCGAATTCTCCAACAAAACGAGCTCTTACACCCGTGAATCCTATAATTATTCGATATGATTGAGAAATCCGAGGTGGATTCGTCATTCTATCATAGGTGGACTAAAAAAGGACAATAGCAGAACTGCAAGTGTTAATCAGCACACGTCGAATTTCGACGTCAACAACCTCTGCTCCAATAACCACAACATCTTCATGTGGTTTTCATATACCTCGTAGATCATCCCCATCAAACAAAATGAAAGTAATAAATTTCTTTCCATACAAACGTGTGGACATTTTCCCTTCAATTTGAGTTGTCAAGTTGACAACATGTCTCTTCCTTGAACTATCCGAATTACCATTCATCGAATCGCCTCCGAAAATAGCTAACGATATAAAGAATTTACATAAATCCCGCACATGCCTCTTTTCTATGGGATCTTCGAGTGCCATCGGAAGCAATCTGTTCGGATCTTTCTCCACATACTAAGAAGAAGCATCAAATGGATCAACCTTTGAATGTAAAATCATCAAATTCTCAACTGGTTCAGCCTTCAAAGTTGATGCAACATTATTTTTCGAAACGTTCCCTTGCAACTTTACATAAGTCAGGAGCTTTCCATTTTCGATCAAAGTTTGAACCTCTTTCTTCAAATCAATGCAGTCATTCATATCATGCCCAATATCCTCATGATATCTGAAATACTTGTTATTCTTTTCCTGCATTGGACTACCAATTGGAGCTGGCTTTCTAAAATTTACAAAGATTTTGGTTTTCTCCCAAATAATAGCTAAATTCTCTATCAGATCAGCATAATACTCTGGTTTGACCCATTGATTTGGCCTAGGCCTGTTATAGGTATTAGATGGAGCGTGATTTGAATATCCACCACCACTAGGAGGCAAATTTTTATTCTTTTATATTGACTGTTGATTACCATTTCCATTCGAGGGCTTCCTTGGTTATTGGCCTCCTCACTCAAATTCTTTGAACTGCTAACCGGTCCTTCTCGGACTCTAGTTGACTTCTCAACTTTAATATGATCCTCAACTTGATCCGTCAAAGTTCCAAAATTTAAGGCTCTTCTCTTCGTAGTCTCATTCGCCAGATCCCCTGGCAAGAATACTTGGCGAAAAGCTGTCATCGCCACATTCTCTTTATAGTTGTCCAAACTAGCTTTGGTCAAAACCAATCTCTTCGTATAATCCTTCAAATTATCTTCAGGTTCCTGCTTTCATTGAATAATGGTGTCTCCGTTTGCTCTCATTTCTTTGCTCCCCACAAAATGCCTTCAAAATGCAGTATAAAAATCCCTAAAATTTGAAATGGACCCTCTCAGAATCCGATTATACCATTTTAAAGATGTTCTCTTAAAAGTCTGCAAAAATGCACGACTTGTGAATAAACATGCGATTTTGGTACTATAAATAACATGCAAGAGTTGTGAATATCTTTGGATAGACCATTTCTAAAACAACGATGTGAGACATTTACATAATAGTGACTACTAGGCTCCGGTTGGTTTCGTTGGCTTAGTTGGTTGCTTTGTTGGACGATTGGGCTTACGTGATGCCCATTCAATTATAGTTATATTAAACATATGGTTCCACATATATCAAACCATTCAATTCAATGTATATTAAGCATTGAAATTTATGTTTATTAAACGTGCGATTTGAGGTTTACTAAATGTACGATTCCGGGGATACAAAATATGTTATCTCTAATATAATAAACCATTATATCCAATTATAATCATCTATCCAAGTATAATAAACAAGATAAAACCTACAATATATAAATTTACAAATATAAAGTATAAAACAATATATACATTCAAAGTTAAATCTTAATCTACTTAAGATGCACTTACATATTTGTGCACTTGTATCCTCGATGTTGCCTATATATCCTTTGCATGTGATACCACTTGTTGTTGCACTATTGGGTTCAATTGTTGTTCATGTGGTACCAATGGTACTTCTTCATCAACTAGTGGTGCTGGTGGGACTTCTTTCTCAACAGAAGGTGTTGGTATTATTGAATTAGTTTTTTTTTATCATAAATAGATAGAGCAACTATTATGTCAAGGTCTAGTTTTTCTAGCTCCTAAAGTAATTTGAGTATCACTTTCGCTTGCACTTCAATTTGTCACAATAACGCCAAATATATTGGTGTGAGATGTATGAGACTATAATAATACGAAATCTATAACAAGCAAGACCAGAAGAGACATGTACTTATTTATTTCTTATTTATTCTAAAAAAGCGATGGATATGGTAGAAGTCAATAAACCAGTTGTACGTATTGTTTTGTCTTTTACATTCAAGTATGAAGGTGGTTGTATTATTTGTTGTGGACTTGGTTCGAGCGATCGATGTCGTTGTATTTTTATAAAAGATGGTTGCATCTTAATCTACTTAAGAGAAGATTTGCAGAGCAAAGTGGTTGAAAAATTTCATTTGTATGAAGTAGCGAGGTTTGAGCTTATAAAAGGCGCTCGCTGCATGAAAAATCATTTGCGAATAAAACATATGGTTGACAAAGAATTGTTGATGACTTCTCATGAAAAGGATATGAATAAGCTCAAAACTGATCATACTACTGAACTGGATGCTGACATATCCAACTCCAAAGGTCTGCCAAATTCTCTTACCCTTTGTGAGGCAAAAAATAAAGAATTGACCGAGGAGATAGCTAAACTGAAGAAATATTTCGAGGAGGAAAAAACTGATGTTGTTACTGATGCCGAAGTTTAACTTTCAATAGACATGCTGACTGCTATTAACAATGGAAAAGAAGAAGCATCCATTCTTCTTCTTCGAGAACTTCACTCTACTTATTTGAGAATTAACCTCACAAGTTTTTGGAACGACATTCCCATCAAAAAGCGTTCAAGTGAAGCTTTCGATCCTATCCTCGATTCATCATCTTTAGAAGAAGAATCATCCGGCGGAGGATGAATCCTCTGATTAACTTTATCGTTTTTTTTTATTTGTGACATTTGGAATTTTCTTTTTGTACTTCAAATAATTAACCTAATCGACAAATGGTTTCCTTATTTTGTTATTTTTATTCTCTTCACATATTATCTGAAGATAAATTTTAAAATGAATATGACTTATGTACTTGAATTTTCAACATATAATTATAAATTGTAAACTTAGCACTTCAAATACCTTAATGAAATTGGTGAATATGGTTGCACTTCGACAAACTCTCAGTGCGTTATTAAGCGTTGCACTTCGAAAAAACTATAGTATGCTTATTAAACATGGTTATTTCTTTGAAAAGTGTTATAAACACTTCAGAACATTCTACTCTTAACCAAC
This sequence comes from Limnanthes douglasii subsp. nivea, assembly GCA_036936605.1. Lineage (NCBI taxonomy): Eukaryota > Viridiplantae > Streptophyta > Magnoliopsida > Brassicales > Limnanthaceae > Limnanthes > Limnanthes douglasii. The sequence continues at coordinate 64,627,720 of JAUPFV010000003.1, read as the reverse complement.
CTCAAAGATGATCAATCTTTGATAAGTTTATAAGATAGTTTTATTCAAGAATGTGTAAACAACCATCGGGCAAAAACGAATTTTATTGATAATATTGAATATGTAAACAACGCCTCGTTAAAACCTTCCTGGGCCAATAGGATAGGAAAGAGTGTGTTATTTAAAAGTGAAAATTCAAAAATACAAAAACATATATACTCCAAATAAAGCTTCAAGTGTTGTATATTCCGTGGATGTTGAAGTACCCTCCCCTCGAAATCACAAAGACGATACGACCGTGGCTTTATCCTTTCAACAACTATATAGGGCCCTTTCTAGTTCAGAGCAATTTTTCTGAGGTTCTTTTCCTTTGTGTGAAAGAATATTTTTCTCAACACCTTATCACCTTCTTTAAAATTTTTTCTCTTCACCTTCGAATCATATTTATTCCTCATAAGAGTTTGATAGTGGATTACATTCAAACGAGCTTGAACTTTTTTTTCCTCAATCAAATCTAAATTCGCCCTTCGAACTTCATCATTAGATCTTTCAGAATATTGAGTTATTTTAAAAGATGACATCGTAGATTCTATGGGGCTAACTGCATCTATTCCATATGCCAAAGTAAAAGGAGTTTCCTTTGTAGCCTCTCTATGAGTTTCCTTTGTAGCCTCTCTAGGAGTTGTCCGATAAGCCCAAAACACCTCTTGCAAATAGTTTGGCCATTTTCATACTGACCCCGTCAAATTTTTCCTTAAGCCATCTAAAATTGTTCTGTTTATTACCTCCAGTTTCCCATTAGCTTGAGGATGAAAAGACGTCGAAAAACATTGTTGAATTCCTTTGGAAGTACAAAATGAAGCCATCTCTTTATTATTAAAGTGAGAGCCATTATCTGTTGTAATCCTACGAAGAATTCTAAAACGACAACAAATGCTGTTCACAATAAACTTGATCACGTCCTTGGATTTTTTTGTAACCAAATCCAAGGATATTCTTCCTTGTAAGTGATATTTGCTAAAGAATCAGCCACCATGTTACTCCCTCGACCAATATACCACAACAACATCGTCAAACAGAAGCATTAAATTCTAAAGTTCCCAAAGATATAAAATAATACGATCCTTTCTTGCTTCGGAAAATCCAAATAATTCATTTGCTAATGGTGTGGATAATAATCGCCTGAGGGTAGGCTGGTAATTTTAGTTGGTGTTTTAAGGTGGTGTGTGGGTGTTTTACTGTTTAGAGTAGAGAGTAGAGAGATAATTAAGCAGCTTGGTAGTAGTTAATTCTCATTACCCATAGTTAATGCAGGTGGTTGGGTATTTATACCCTGATGTTGGGCCCTTATGGGCTTTCGGGTCATGTTTAATGGACCCGGGTCATGTTTAAAGACCCATGAGCTCTAAGTAGGAGAGCAAGTAGCTTAGTCAAGAAGTGTTTATGTTTTTTAGTACTTTTGTCATAGTTCGAACAGCCCTATGGTCATAGGGTTCAAAGTCATCTGTCCGGTCTATGTGATCTGTTCGATACATGTCCATGTGATCTGTCCGGTATCCGGAGAGACTAGACCGATTTGTCCTTGTACGGGGAGCATGCTGAATTCAGACTCATCAGCAGCCCCTTTTTTAGGTGTTTGAGCAAGTATCCTTGTCAAAGACCTGAAAAACAGTCTGACGCCAAAAGTGGTTTTCAATCCGGGCGGGTCTATGGGTTTACCCGCATAGATTAAACTTCACGAATTCAAAACGGTTTTTGCCAGAGTTCGTGGGACACGTGTCGCTCTCTGATTGGTTGCTCCAACCGTTTTTTCACCTTCAATTTCGAACCCACCTTCTTCGAAAAGCGACCTCTTTAATTACAAATGGTGACATCAGCGCCGTCTTTTTAATCATTGCCAAACTTTTCGAATTCTCCTAGGAATCAACTTCTTTTTTCAGATTTACTATAAATTGAAACTCACTTTCTTCTGTTTTTACTATCTCTTTCATATTTACTCTGCAAATTTACTCAGAGCTTTCTCTCTCTAAAGCAAAGATTCCCTTGGTGGTTTATGTTTACAGCAAGGACTGCATTGATTAAAGGCGGGTGGCTCAATCTTTCGGAGTTGGAGAGAGCACAAAAAGTTGAGAAGGAGAGGTGAATCGCTGCAGGGCTACCTTCATCACCTGTTGACAGACCAGTCACCTCCGCCACAGAGTCAGATCGAGGCTCGTCCTCTTCTAAAGGTACTAAGCCCAAGAAACTATTTCAATCCACCCTCTCCCTTATAATCTCTAGTTCCTCAGTTCAGGAGTCAGTGCCCACTGTTGAGCCAGGAGCGACAGCTACTAGTTTTAGAAGACCTTCTCCTTTCCTTGCTATGGGATCAGACACAGAGCACTCCCCGGAGAAATTGGTTGTGAAGAGGGCAAGCCGGTTGGTAAAGGGGCAAGCCTCTAAGAATACTCCCTCAAAATCGGGGGCTAAAAATAGTAGTTCTGGGTCTGAAGTGCCTATCAGAGCTCCCCGGGAAAGGCCATCTGGTCCGGAGGCGAGCAATCCAGCACTCCCAAGAGAGACCTCTGCCTCAGAGCCCCATCCTGAGACTAGAGGTCAAGAAAACATTGAAAACTACCAGTCCGGAAGCCAGGCTGTGCCAAGTTTGAACCCTCCCCGGACCACTGCCACTGATATTCCTCCAACGATCATGGAGGAGAGAATGGAGGATTCTGCTGAAGAAGTCCCTTTTGAGTCTGAGTCCTCCGACCAGACTTGTAATACAGCTGCTGCCAAAAACGTTAAATGCAAATAAAAACTGTGTTTGAGGCATCCGGAGCTGCCGGAGTGTCTCGAGGGGAAGGTAGGGCCTTGTTTTCACAGGGTCGAGCTTAAATATCTCTTGGCCTTACAGAAGACCAAGTACGACTTTATCCATACTGCTGATCTAGGTCGAATGCGCACGAAATGGGGGATCCCAGAAAATGTGAAGATAAGGATTCCCAAAGATCCTGAAACTCCTATGGATTGCAAGCTAAATGAGCTGGTTATCTTCACAGAGCTCTTCAATTGGGGACTCAGATTCCCATTGGACCCGGAGATCGTCAGATATTTTCACCTGGTCAAGCTCTGCCCGAGCCAGCTGAGCCCCAACGGTTGGTATACTTTGATGTCATGTATCATGGCATCTAGGCTGTCCGGGATCCGTCTCCCTATGGAAGAGTTCGCAGCAGTGGCCAACCTTTGCAAACATCACCAATTCCCCTTCTACCACTTCAATATGGGGGAAAGTTTCAAGGCTGTTAATGATCTGTTGGAGTCGGAGAGCAAATGGAGGAGCCAATTTTTGTTTGTCAGTGGCGCTTGGGAAAACGGCAAGAAGATCAAGGCCGGAGAGAACCCAAGCCTCCTCAGAAGCAGGTGGAGGAGTGACCGTAAGTTTCGCACTCCAAATCTTTGTCCATTTCTTCTTCTTTTTTTCTTCTTCTTAAGTTGGTTTAAATTAACTGGTCTCTCTTTTGTTTTAACAGAACTGCCTAAGGAGTTCAGGGACTACTTGAAGGCCGGACAGGTTACCTGTGGCAAAATCAATGCCTGGGCTGCTGAGGAATGGGGGAACCGATTCCACTCCGCCTTCACCAGTGGGAACTTAGCAAGGTCTCACCTGTGGAACACCATAGGTCAGAGAGACCTGACTTGGGAGGAGCTCACCACCCAACCTTCTGCAGACACTGTACTTAAAAGGTCCCATGAGCCAGATTGGACACTCTTCCTGCCGGGCCGGGCCAAAGCCCCAAGCAAAATGAAAGGCAGGAAGAGAGGCAAAAAGGTGGCGAGCGATGCTGAGAAGGATGCCCCAACCGCCCCGGAGGGGCCGGCCCAGAGCTAAATCGATGCTGCCCTCTTGCAAGTGGTGGAGCAAGAGACCGAAAGGCAGGAAGCAGACCTTCCAAAACCTCCAAGGGCTCCCAAGAGGACTCGCAAACAAGAAGGTGAAGGCGCTGACCGGGAAGCCAAAAAGAAAAAGGCTTCACAGGGAGATGAACTTGCTCTCCGGGATCCGGAGCCTTCATTCCCAGCTGACCCTTCTGACCCAACGCAGGCCGAAGAGATCCCAAGGGACTTTCATACCGATGAGGTGGAAGGGGGAGATCTCAACCTCGATGAAGTGGACATCACCGGTCTAGGTGGGCTTGGTGAATACTTCCTTAGCCTCCCCAAAGATGAATTCGCAGGGCCTTATATTCCTCCGACCAGCTCCAATACGGTCAACTTCAATGGTAAGACTTTCATTGTTTCTAGTGAAAAGGACACCATAGCCCATTCCTTGCTTAGCAATGTGCAGCCAGTACTCACACTGGAAAGACAAGTCCGGGGCCAAGCAGAAATCATTAAAGACCTCAATTCTAAGAAGGAAAAGTTGTCCGAAGACCTTCGCATTGCTACTGCCAACGCTGACATGCTAAAAAGAGTCAAGAGGAAAGCACCACAAAGGTTTCCACTCTAGAGGAAACCATTAGAGACCTCCGGGAGAAGCTGTCCGGTGTGGAGAAAGATCTTACCGCCTCAAAAGAAGAGACCAAGGAAAAGGACAAGACTATTACCAACTTGACCACTAACAAGATTACTCTTGAGAACGCAGTGTCCAAGGCTGCCGAGGAGAAAACCGCTTTGTTAAGGGATCAAGAGGCTACAATCAATGCCAAGATCAATGCCTACGCCAGCCAGATGATTAAAAGCGAAGAGTTATTGCTTGAGAGGGTGAAGTCTGACATGGTTCTACTCTTCCATGAAAAATTTCCGAAGAGGAACCTAGGGGACCTGTGGCGCTATGTAGATGATGATGACCTTCCATATCACACAATGGGCGAAGAGGATGGAGTCTCCAGTGCGTCCTCATCTGATGATGAAGAGAGGACCGGAGAGAGCCCAGACAGGGAGGAAGATGATCCCAAAGGCAAGAAGGTAGTTGAAGGGAAAAACAACTTTGAGGGCAAGGAGGCAGATGAGGGTGAGCCATCTTCAAAGGCTCAACCTTAACCCACAATTTACTTTGTTTATTTTTTATTCAAACTAAAGTCCTTGGAAGGCCAAGGCACTCTTTTTGTAATGGTGTCCGGTGCTCGACCGGACAGGTTTTTTGTGTTGTAGCTTGACTATTAAAAGTCCTTGGAAGGCCAAGGCAATTTTAAGTTGTTTTTCTCAATGAATATCTCTGTTTTGTATAACCATCGTCTTCTTTCATTGTTCGTTTTAGTTTTGATAGCCAGAGTTTAAGTAGCCTTTAGTTGTTGCATTATGAGAGTGTTTAAATTCTCCGGCTAGAGTTTAAATAGCCCTTAGATATTTCAGTCCGGATAGTATGATAAGGAATAGAACTTTAAAAACACTTAGAAAATTTTGAAGAAGGCATCGAATTTTATTCAACCACCCGGACAACTCATTAAAACCTCCCCGTGCCACCAGGGAGGAAAGAGTATGCCCCCAAATATTTACATGGATGTTTAAACAAGTAAATAATTACACAAGAGCTATTCCAATTACATCCGGAGATGCTCGATATTCCAGGGATGAGTTGGAACTCTGCCATCTTTGTCTTCCAACCAATAAGTTCCAGGCTTGATTCTTTCAACCACTATATACGGACCTTCCCAAGTTGGGGCCAACTTTCCGAAGAGCTTTTCTTTAGTGTGTAAGAAGACCTTCCTTAATACTTTGTCCCCTGGTTGGAAATATCTTCTTTTAACTTTGGAAGCAAACATGCTCCTCATCAAGCCCTGATAGTGTGCAACTCTAAGGTGAGCTTTAACCCGTCTTTCTTCTATCAAATCAAGCTGACTTCTGATTGCCATCTCATTAACGTGTTCGGAGAAGTTGTGAACACGAAAGGAAGGGAGGGTCTTCTCTATGGGGGCTACTGCATCCATCCCATAGACCAAGGCGAAGGGTGATTCTTGTGTTGCAGCCCCAGGTGTTGTCCGGTAGGCCCACAAGACTTCTTGCAGATAACTAGGCCACTTTCCAGCAGCCCCTTCCAAATTCTTCTTTAAACCGGACAGTATAGTTCTATTAGCCACTTCAACTTGCCCATTCGCTTGTGGGTGGAAAGGTGAGGAAAAACAATGCTGTATACCCCTTGAGGCACAGAAGCTCTCTATTTCTCTATTGTCGAATTGTGGCCCATTGTCTGTTGTTATTTTCTGGGGGACACCAAATCTACAACATTTGTTGGATAGAATGAATTTTATGACAGCTTTTGACGTTTTCCCTGCCAGAGGGGCTGCTTCTATCCACTTGGAAAAGTAGTCAATGGCCACAATTATAGTTTTACGTCCTCCGGACGCCACAGGGAGAGGCCCTACTAAATCCAATCCCCGTCGAGCAAAGGGAATGGGCTCAGAAATTGATTCTAAAGGAATGGCTGGTACATGAATTTCATTGCTGTACCTCTGGCATGGGTCACACCTCCTCACCAATTCCTTAGCATCTTTCATGATTGATGGCCAATAGTATCCGGAGAGTAATACTCTTCTTGTTAAAGCTCTAAATCCACAATGGACTGATCCCTCACCATCATGTAATTCGGCGAGGACCACTTGTGACTCATCATCCCCCAAACAACGTTGGAGAGGTTTAGTGTAGGACTTTTTGTACAACACTTCTCTCAATATGATAAAACCACGAGCCTTGTGTTTCAACGTTCTGGCTTGTGACTTATCTGGAGGCACGACACCGTCGGACAGATATTGCAGGAGAGGAAATCTCCAGTCTTGAGGCTGTTTCACTTGTATTTCAAAAATTTCCTCTTCTTTACCCTTACTAAGTTGAATAGAAAGGCTTTCAAGCACATGGATCCATGGGTATGACTCCGTATATGCTATGGTTTCCAATGAGTCTGCTAGTTCATTTTCTGCCCGGGGAATGTGCTCATAGACAACAGCTTTAAATTTTAGTGCTTCATTTTTTAGGAGGAGTAAATACTTCACAAGTTGCTCCTTTCTGGCTTCAGATTGGCCTAAGGCATGGTGGATAAGCAATTGGGAGTCACTCAGCATCTTGACCCTCTTAGCCCCACAAATGTAGGCTAAGTTTAACCCAGCTATAGCTGCTTCATATTCGAACTCGTTATTAGATGCTCTGAAAGCAAAACAAATAGCCTGGTACATATTGTCTCCATATGGGGAAGTTAAACATATTCCTACACCACATCCCATAGTGCTAGATCCACCGTCTGTTCGGACGATCCATATTTTCTTATCTTTTATATCAGTAGCTCGCTCAGAATCCCTATCGGAGTGGAATTCAACCAGAAAATCAGCCACAGCTTGGGCTTTCACTGCTGTCCGGGGAGCAAAGTCTATGTCGAAGTCCCCCAACTCTACTGACCACTTAGTCATTCTGCTCGAAATGTCTGCTTTTTGAAGGACGTTCTTTAAGGGAACAGAGGTCCGGACGATGATAGGATGAGCCTGGAAATAAGGCCTCATCTTTCTTGCAGCTATCACCAGGGCTAATGCCAATTTTTCAAGTTTCAAGTAACGCCTCTCAACATCTATCAAGCTTTTGCTGATGTAGTACACTGGATGGGGATGTCTATCTACCTCTCTTACCAGCACAGCACTGATGGCACAACTTGAAACTGCCAAATATACGAAGAGAGTTTCCTCATCAACTGGTTTGAACAAAGTTTTAGGGGAGGACGGGTGTTTCTTGATTTCATTGAAAGCCTCATCACACTGTGAGGTCCACTCGAACCCCTTTGCACCCTTCAAAGTTTGAAAGAAAGGAGCACACATGTCCGAAGACCTCGAGATAAATCTGTTTAAGGCAGCTAATCTCCCCGTTAATCGCTGTACTTCTTTAATGTTTCGAGGAGGCTCTATTTGGAATAGAGCATTGAGCTGGTCCGGATCGGGCTGTATTCCATGTTCACTTATGATATACCCTAGAAACTTCCCGAACTGCACTCCGAACACACATTTTTCAGGGTTTAATTTCAAATTCAGTTTTACCAAGTTGGCAAAAGTTTCTTGGAGATCAGACAAGTGCAACTGCTCATCTACACTTTTTACCATCATATCGTCAATGTATACTTCCATATTTCTTCCAATTTTATCAGCAAACGCCTTGTTGACTAACCTCTGATAAGTAGCCCCAGCATTTTTCAAACCAAATGGCATCACCTTATAACAATGTAGACCCCTGTCAGTGACAAACGTGGTATGCTCTTGGTCCATCGGATCTACTTGAATCTGATTGTACCCGGAGAAGGCATCCATAAAGGAAAGCAGCTTGTTCCCAGAGGTAGAGTCCACTAACTGATCTATCCGGGGGACCGGATACAAGTCTTTTGGGCAGGCCCTATTGAGATCTGTGAAATCAATGCACATGCGCCACTTGCCATTCTTATTCTTTACCAAGACAGGATTGGCAGTCCACAAAGGGTATTGAGATTCTTTAATGTGCCCCATCTTTGTGAGTCTGTCGACCTCTTGCATAATGACATCAGCCTTTTCTTTGGAAAAGGCTCTTCTTTTTTGAACTACTGGAGCTACATCTCTTCGGACGGATAAGTGGTGCGATATTACCTCTGATGGAACCCCAGTTACATCAGCATTGCACTAAGAAAAAACGTGCTGATGGTCTTTCAAAAACTTTAACATTTCCTTTTTCAACATTGGTGGCATCTTGGACCCTATCTTAACACTTTTCCCATCTTCCAGACAGTGTGTTTCAACCTCTTCGACCGGTATCAATACTCCATGGGTCTATCTGGGGTCATCAATTTCACTTTCACCCCCAGAAAGGCCCTCAAATTGCTATTGTTCATTAACACGGACTGCCCCCAGCGTTCGAGGAGCTAGGGCAGTAGCATAGCATTCTCTTACAATCTTTTGACTGCTCCGGACAACTCCAACCTGTCCCTGAACAGCATACTTCAAGCACTGATGGACTGTTGAAGCCACTGCGTGCATCCTAGAGAGCCAAGACCTCCCTAGAATGGCATTGTAGCAAGTGGGAAAATCCACCACAATAAAGAGTATTCTGACCATTTTCTTGAAAGGGCCCTTGCCCAATAACACCTCTTCTTCGAACTCTCCGATCACATCTGCTGAGCTTCCTGTGAAGCCCACGATTGACCTGTCCGAATTCTGAATTACAACTGGGTTTTTCATTTTCTTGTAAGTGGTTAGGAAAAGGATATTGGCTGAGCTTCCAGTATCCACCAGGATTCGTCTTATTTCATTGCCCCCTATAGATGCTCCTATGACTACAGCATCCTCATGACGGCCATCAATATCTCTCAAATCATCTTCATCAAAAACAATGAAGGGGAATGAGTTTGGTGACTAATAAGATGTCATGCCTCCTTCTAGCTGGGAGGCTAAAGTATGAACATGCCTCTTTCTTGAAGAAGCAGTAGGAGCTGTCATAGTGTCCCCTCCGAAAATTGTTAGTGACTCAAAAAACTTAATGAGTCCGGAGACCGATCTAGAACATTCCTCAATAGCACCCACTCTGTTTCGAGTTGGATCAGGGTCCAAGTATTCAGATTCCACATCAAACCTTTCAACTATAACCATGGCCCCCTCCGGAGCAGCATTACTTGGACCAACCCGGTGAGTGTTGTCAGGCCTGTTACCCCCTCTTCTTTTCACATAGGCCCCCAGCTTTCCCCTTTCAATCAAGTTCTGAATTTCTTGTTTCAATGCTATGCAATCATCAGTGGTATGACCAATATCATTGTGATATTGGCAAAAAGAGTTGTTGCGTTGCTCTCTGGAAGACTGCAGTGTTGCCGGTCTCCGGTAATGCACCTCATCCTTTGTTTTATCAAAGATAGTGGCCACGCTTTCTTTTAACTCAGCGAACCACTCCGGTTGGACCCATGGTCCTCTCTTGTTTCTGGATTGTTGACTTTGAGCAGGAGCAGCTGGCTGAGAATAAGCTTTTGCCCTACCATGCCCCTGTCCGGTTTCTCTTGCTTTGTTCCCGGCTGATTCTGATTTGGAATTGGTGCCACTGGGGTGGATCTCACCTGCCTGTGCACCCTGGTTTTCTTTGTTTCATCGACGTTTATTTGTTTACCAACCTGATTCAGCAACCCTCCCCGTGTCATGGCCTTCTTTCTGGTCACCGAATCAGCTAGATTGCCTGGGTTCAAACCCTGTCTCAGGGATGCTATTGCTACTTGTTCGAAGCAATCAGCCAACCCATTCTTTGTGTTCACAAAACGGCTTATGTATTCTTTCAAGGACTCATTTGGCTCCTGGGCACAATGGATTATTGTGTCTCCATTGCCCTTCAGCTCTTTACTCCCTACGAACTGCCTTCAAAAGGCCACCCAAAACGTATCAAAATCTTTAATACAACCCTGAGGCAGGCTGTTGTACCATTTCAGAGCACTCCCCGTGAATGATTGGGAGAATTCCCTACAAAGTAGTTTATCATCGTCATCAAAGTTCATCATGAAGTTCTTGAATTGCTCCAGATGGTTGTCCGGATCAGTACTGCCATCGTACTTCTCTATTTTAGTGCTGTCAAACCTCTTGGGGAGGTTTCCGGACAGAATTTTAGAAGACATTGGAGACTGCCTCCAATTCCTTCCACGACTGAACACAGTATCCTCATTGGGAGTTGCAAAGATACCTGGTTCATCGTGGAAAGAAAAGGGATCCATCAGCATCTTGTCCACATGCCTCCGGTTGTGAGATGATCCCTTGCCTATATGCCTTTTCATTCTTCCATGTCTATCTCTTTTTCTTGAATATTTCTTAACCTGCTTTTGCTTTTTTCTGGTTCGGCCTTCATCGCTGCTAGAGGACAAGGATTTTTCAATTCCCTCGTTGTCCGAAGAGCTATCCGAAGATTCTGAGCTCGAGTCAGAACTCTCCACAGGCTTGGATCGGTGAGACTTTTTAGAACTGGCATGAGTCTTTTTTATGCTCACATGAGTTTTTGAAGCCTCATGCTCTCTAAGGTTATCGGTGTGATGAGCAACTGATGCTTTGGATTTTTCTTTCACGCCCATCTTGGCCTTTTCTTCCCTCAGAGCTTCTATTTCACACTTTAGCCTGTCACGCTCTTCGACAGTGTACTCATCGTTCTCTTCCACCACTTCGAGTAAAGCTGGTGGTAGCTCTGGATTGTCCGGATTCATTCGGACATATTTTTTTTAGCTGGTTTTGAATGCTTGATTCAGGTACCTCTTACTCCCACTGTGGTCGCCAATTTGGTGTGGATAATAATCGCCTGAGGGTAGGCTGGTAATTTCAATTGGTGTTTTAAGGTGGTGTGTGGGTGTTTTAAGGTGGTGTGTGGGTGTTTTACTGTTTAGAGTAGAGAGTAGAGAGATAATTAAGCAGCTTGGTAGCAGTTAATTCTCATTACCCCTAGTTAATGCAGGTGGTTGTGTATTTATACCCTGATGTTGGGCCGTTATGGGCTTTCGGGTCATGTTTAATGGATCCGGGTCATGTTTAAAGACCCATGAGCTCTAAGTAGGAGAGCAAGTAGCTTAGTCAAGAAGTGTTTAGGTTTTTTAGTACTTTTGTCATAGTTCGAACAGCCATATGGTCATAGTGTTCAAAGTCATCTGTCCGGTCCATGTGATCTGTTCGATACATGTCCATGTGATCTGTCCGGTATCCGGAGAGACTAGACCGATTTGTCCTTGTACGGGGAGCATGCTGAATTCGGACTCATCAGCTAACAGCTGAGAATCCGTTTCCAAGGGTACTGAAGTTGCTCCACAAATTTTTGCCAATCTTAAACCTGCCAGAGCAGCTTCGTATTAGGCTTCATTGTTTGAAGCATGAAAACCAAATTTAATAGACTGAATCATTGTTTCTCCAGTTAGAGCTATTAATTGAACCCCAACACTGCACCCTGAAACACTAGATCCTCTAACTGTTTGGACAACCCACCTCAAATTTACTGGAGTATCCTTTTTACTTTCTTCCTCATCTGATCGGCTCGAATGGAATTCAATAAAAAAATCTGCCAGTTCTTGTGCTTTTATTGCTGTTCGAGGTGTAAACAAAATGTCATAGTCCCCTAACTCCACTGATCATTTGGTCATTCTCCCCGAAATATCAGGTTGTTGTAAAACATTTTTCAAAAGGAATGAAGTTCGGACTTCAATAGTATGAGCTTGAAAATATGGACGCATGTTTCTAGCAGCAATCACCAATGCTACTGCCAATTTTTCTAATTTTATATATCTCTTTTCTAGTGCCACCAAAATTTTCCTAATGTAATACACCGGCTTCAGAACTCTTGAATCCTCACTAATTAACACTGCACTCAGTGCAAAATCCAATATCGCGATGTACAAAAAGAGCTTCTCCCCATTTCGAGGTTTTGACAAAATTTCTAGTGATTATGGCAAATTTTTAGTGTTTGTGAATACTACCTCACATTCCGATGTTCATTCAAACCTGCTTGGTCCTCGTAAACCTTGAAAGAAAGAAAAGCATTTATGAGAAAATCTAGAGATAAATCAATTAAGTGTTGCTAACCTTTGTGTCATCAAGCTGAATTCATTGTTATCAAGGCTTTCAACTATTCTGGGTCAGCTTGTATTCATTTTTCACTGATGAAAGACCAAAAAACTTCCCCAACCAGACTCTGAATGTACACTTTCAGGATTTAACTTTAACATGATTGCCACTAAATTCAAAAAATCTTCCTCGAAATCATCAAGCTGCACTTCATCCGTTGAACTTTTTACCACCATGTCATCTATATATACTTCCATATTCCTTCCGATCTGAGTAGCAAAAGTTTTGTTCATCAACCTCTGATAAGTGGCTCCAGCATTTTTCAATCCAAAGGGCACCCTATAACAATGCAAGCCCCTATCAGTTATGAAAGTTGTGGATTTTTTTATCTTTTGGATCCATTTGAATTTGATCATATCCTGCAAAAGCGTCCATGAAAGTTAAAATTTTATTGCCTGAGGTAGAGTCAATCAACTGATCTTTGGGACAAGCTTGATTCAAATCTGTAAAATCCACACACATTCTCCATTTCCCATTCTTCGTTTTTACCACTACCGTATTTTTCATCCACAAAGGATACTGGAACCCCTTTATGTGTCCGAACTTATATAATCGATCCACCTCGGCAACAATCCCTTCTGATTTTTCCAAGGGAAATGCTCTTCTTTTCTAAATAACCGGCTTGACCTTCGGATCAATAGTCAAGCTGTGACGAATTACCTCAATTGGCACTCCTATTACATCCTCTGTCCTCCAGGCGAAGACATCCAAATTAGAACATAAAAAATTCAACAGTTGTTGACGTAGAAGCGGGGTAAGTAAAGTTCCAATTCGAAGCACCTTTCTTTCCGAAAAAGTAAACTCCTCAATTTCTTCACTTACCGTTAAAGACTCTGGTGTTTCCCTCAGATCACGAACCCTTTCTTCCAAATCTGAGAGCACCCCTTCTAACTGCTATTCATACATTTAGTCTCCACTGTTGGATCCTCGGATCCGAAGTGCAGTGATATAGCATCCCCTAGCTACTTTATGGTCGTCTCGAACAACCCCAATCCGATCTCCAATCACATACTTAAAACATTGATGAACTATGGATACAACCCCATACATTCTTAAAAGCAATGATCTTCCAAAAATAGCATTGTAACTCGTGGTACAATCCACCACCACAAAAAGTACCTGGACATTTTTCTTAAATGTTACTTTTCCCAAAATCACTTCACCCTCGAGTTCTCCAACAAAACGAGCTCTTACACCCGTGAATCCTATAATTATTCGATCTGATTGAGAAATCCGAGGTGGATTCGTCATTCTATCATAGGTGGACTAAAAAAGGACATTAGCAGAACTGCAAGTTTCAATCAGCACACGTTGAATTTCGACGTCAACAACCTCTACTCCAATAACCACAGCATCTTCATGTGGTCTTCATGTACCTCGTAGATCATCCCCATCAAACAAAATGAAAGGAATAAATTTCTTTCCATACAAACGTGTGGACATTTTCCCTTCAATTTGAGTTGTCAAGTTGACAACATGTCTCTTCCTTGAACTATCCGAATTACCATTCATCGAATCGCCTCTGAAAATAGCTAACGATTCAAAGAATTTACATAAATCCCGCACATACCCCTTTTCTATGGGATCCTAGACTGCCATCCGAAGCAATCTGTTCGGATCATTCTCCACATACTCAGAAGAAGAATAAAATGGATCAACCTTTGAATCTAAAATCATCAAATTCTCAACTGGTGCAGCCTTCGAAGTTGATGCAACATTAGTTTTCGAACCGTTCCCTTGCAACTTTACATAAGTCAGGAGCTTTCCATTTTCGATCAAAGTTTGAATCTCTTTCTTCAAATCAATGCAGTCATTTGTATCATGCCTAATATCCTCATGATATCTGAAATACTTGTTATTCTTTTCCTCCATTGGCCTACCAATTGGAGCCGACTTTCTAAAATTTACAAAGATTTTGGTCTTATCCCAAATAACAGCTAAATTCTCTGTCATATCAGCATAATACTCTAGTTTGACCCATTGATTTGGCCTAGGCCTGTTATAGGTATTAGATGGAGTGTGATTTGAATATCGACCACCACTAGGAGGCAAAATTTTGTTCTTTTGTCTTAACTGCTTATTACCATTTCCATTCGAGGGCTTCCTTGGTTATTAACCTCCTGACTCAAATTCTTTGGAGTGCTAACCGGTCCTTCTCGGACTCTAGTTGACTCCTCAATTTTAATATGATCCTCAACTTGAGCCATCAAAGTTCCAAAATTTAAGGCTCGTCTCTTCGTAATCTCATTCGCCAGATCTCCTGGCAATAATCCTTGGCAAAAAGCTGTCATCGCCACATTCTCTTCATAGTTGTCCAAACTAGCTTTGGTCAAAACAAATCTCTTCGTATAATCCTTTAACTTCTCACCAGGTTCCTGCTTGCATTGAATAATGGTATCGACATTTGCTCTCATTTCTTTGCTCCCCACAAAATGCCTTCAAAATGCAGTATAAAAATCCCTAAAATTTGAAATGGAGCCCCTCGGAATCCGATTATGCCATTTTAAAGATGTTCTCTTAAAAGTCTGCGAAAATGCACGACTTGTGAATAAACATGCGATTTTGGTACTATAAATAACATGCGAGACTTGTGAATATATTTGGATAGACCATTTCTAAAACAACGATGTGAGATATTTACATAATAGTGACTACTATGTTCCGGTTGGTTTCGTTGGCTTAGTTGGTTGCCTTGTTGGACGATTGGGCTTACGTGATGCCCATTCAATTATAGTTGTATTAAACATATGGTTCCACATCTATCAAACCATTCAATTCAATGTATATTAAGCATTGAATTTTATGTTTATTAAACGTGCGATTTGAGGTTTACTGAATGTACGATTCCGGGGATACAGAACATGTTATCTCTAATATAATAAACCATTATATCCAATTATAATCATCCATCCAAGTATAATAAACAAGATATAACCTACAATATATAAATTTACAAATATAAAGTATAAAACAATATATACATTCAAAGTTAAATCTTAATCTACTTAAGATGCACTTACATATTTGTGCACTTGTATCCTCGATGTTGCATATATCTCCTTTGCATGTGATACCACTTGTTGTTGCACTATTGGGTTCAATTGTTGTTCTTGTGGTACCAATGGTACTTCTTCATCAAGTAGTGGTGCTGGTGGGACTTCTTTCTCGACAGGAGGTGTTGGTGTTATTGAATTAGTTTTTTTATCATAAATAGATAGAGCAACTATTATGTCAAGGTCTCGTTTTTCTAGCTCCTAAAGTAATTTGACTATCAGTTTCGCTTGCACTTCAATTTGTCACAATAACGACAAATATATTGGTGTGAGATGTATGAGACTATAGCAATACGAAATCTATAACAAGCAAGACCAAAAGAGACATATACTTATTTATTTCTTATTTATTCTAAAAAACCGATGGATATGGTAGAAGTCCATAAACCACTTGTACGTATTGTTTTGTCTTTTACATTCAAGTATGAAGGTGGTTTTATTATTTGTTCCCATTGTAACATATAAATTTCGATTAGTCTCTGCATATTGATTCGAAGTGTTTCCTTTGCACCATGTAGAATGAGGAACATTATCTCTTTTAGATTTGGTTTCCTTTTTATGTTTCCGCGACTGCTCTCTGTCTGATTCCTCTTTCGAAGAACACCTGTATCTTTTAAAACCCGAAGGTGAGCTTTCAAGCTTCTCATCACTAGTGATTATATACTTCTGCTTATTGTTTTTCCCTTTGCGAGATGAATATCGTTCTTTAGGAGACACAAAACGTGGTTTTCATGCTCAATTTTAGCTCGTCGATCATCACATGATCGATCAAGATTTAGTCTCCCATCTCGGTTTTTTTTGTTTCTTGTCTAACCTGAGATTTAAGCTTCGCCGAGTGGATACTCTATTCTATTCGTTCATACTTTTCATTTAACGCATCTATCTTATCTAAAACCTGGTACATTCGCACCTCAATGTCAGACTGAGTTTGGATCAGATATGATCCATCAATGCCAAAACTTAACCTTAAAGTGAAATTTGTTACAAAAAATGACAAATTTCTCTTTAGTCATTTACAATTAAACATAGTCACACATCCTTTTTAAAACTTACATCATATATAATTCAAAGACTAAACTTAATAAACACCATGCGACGACTGTTGTTCGACCTAATGGAATATCTTTTTATATTGAATACAACAAGGTATAGCACATAAAAACATGGTCAATCATGCATTTCTACTGTTTAATTTCAATGTTAGTTAGATTAAGCTTTCAAATTAAATTATTTTGAACCATAAAAACTTAGAGGAAAAGGATAGATTCAAACTTATTATTTTCCCTACAACAGTAAGTAAAAGGAAAGTAAGCTAATCCTCAATCCACGTGCACTTACGAATTGAATAACAACTTTACAACCGTCTAACAGCCATAAGTGTCATACAAGAATCATCTCACACTTATTTAAAGTCTCATCCTCACCCTTTCCAAAACGCGCCATCCCAAATGCCTACGAAATACCTATTGATATGCAAGAAGATCTCTCGATCCCACAGTATCGAACTCAGTTAGTATTTTCAATTGGTAGGAGAGGAACGGGAGATTCCGGTAACTGCCCCGCCACCACCGGTAGAGAATCAACGTCAAGAGCCGGCGTTTTACTCTTTTCACTTTCAGGAACAGGCGAGATCGGAGAGCCAGATGATTTTGGCACCACTACTAAGGCAACAAGAAGCGTCAGTCTCCCTGGGAAACTATTTTTTTCAATTGGATATTCCGATGATCAACAAAGATGGAGGCCGCAGTATCCAGTGGGATCATTGCGTTCTGGTATCCAGTGGGATCATTGCGTTCTGGTATCCAGTGGGATCATTGCGTTCTGACAGGCGAGATCCAGAAGCAGAATTGGCGGGATGTCGTCCCCGTTCAAAAGTTGCTCGGCGTAACTATGGAAACTCACCGGGTAACGGAAAGGACGCCCACGTGCCTAATCCGTTCGCATGGGATACAACCGAGCGTGCTAAGCTAAAAAGCTCGGAAGATTTACAACCATAATTTCTGGTGGTGTAAATAAAATATAAAATAATTCAATTAAATATAAAAAGCTAAATCATAGTCTAACTAAGGTGGTGCTGTTGGAGGAGAATTCTCGGTTGGAAGATTTATTGCTGCACTCTTGAACTGAGTTACTCACACTTTCAAAAACCGTTTATAGGAGCTTGAAACAATTATATGAAGAAAACTTGTATATTATTGTTGTATGGATTATAAAGAACATATCTTGTTGTTGATATTGTCTTATCTCTAGATTTTACTTATCTTACAAATGTTATATTAACTCAATATATAGTATCCCGAATTGTGTTTACGAGCATGCTATCTAGGTACCTCATTAAAACCTTCATGCGTCACCAAAAAAAGGAAAGAGCATACCATCAGTCATTATATAGATTGAAAGAAAATATATACTTTGGCACAATTAATCTAGATACAATTTCAAACGCTCAATGTTTCATGGATGTCAAAGTGTTTTCCCGTCCAGATATTATTAGTAACGATCTAACCAGATCTATACTCAATTAGTTAAACGAAAATCCCTCGGAAACAAATTCAAGTGTCACTAAAGGCGTATGGATTGTATTCGTGAACCGATGGCAAGTGCTACATATTTTACCAACACTTAACATAATTAAGGTCGATAATATCTTACCTGTAATTTTTTTTTGTTATTGTTTTATATCCATATCCACAATGTGTCGATCCTTCCCCATCAATATTATTTGTGATTCATTCTTTCTAAGGCAACGTAATATAGGTCTTCTTAATGATTTCTCGTACATAATATTTCTAAGGATTGCAAACCCATACGCCTTGAAACTTAGTTTCTTAGCCATCGTTTTATCAACTAGTGTAACATAGTTAACCAAAAACTCTTTGATGTCATGCCTCTAATCTTTATCTTCACTTGTTGAAATTTAAAAGGCTTTGTTTGCAATATAACTCCGTTCGAAATTTATTTCTATCGAGGGACTCTCTTGTGTAAGTATTTACGGACACCCTTCGGAATATGTTGTGGTTGCTAGAGAAGTGGCAATAGAATGTTTAGCCCTATGCAGATGTTCGTACTTGAAATGTAAAATAGTGATATTAACCCTCTCAAAGCTTCTAAGTATTTCATCAGATGATCTTTCTAGCCTCGGACCGTCCTGATACGTGATTCGCTAAAAGTTGTGAGACACTCACTAAGCGAACTCTTTTAGCGCAACAATTTTGTGTGAGCGTAACCTCGCCAAAGAGGCATTATATTATTCCTTGTTATTCGATACTATGAAGCCAACTCGAATTGTATCATATATCAGTTCCCTCATATGAGCTATTAACAGAACCTTTGCTCCACAACAAGAGCGCATAAACCCCCATCAGTCTAAATGACCCACTCAACTTTTGGTTCATCGCTAATAGGTTCCAACATCTTGTCGTTCAGAATAAAATTCAACTAAAACATCAGCCAAGGTTTGGGCTTTCATTGTCGTTCGTGACTAAAATTTAATATCAAAATATTTTAATCCAACTAACCACTTCGTCATTCGTCCAGATATTTTGGGCTTTTGTAACATATGTTTCAAAGGGAAAAAATCTCGTACTATTGTCAAATGTTCCTGGAAGTAAGATATCATTTTCTGAGCTACTGTAACTAGGTCAAAAACAAGTTTTTCCAACTTCAAGTATCTTTTTTCCCATCTAACAAGCTCTTACTCACATAGTATATTGGTCGAGGACATTTGTCAACTTCTCTTACCAATATCGTACTCAGAGCATAATCTGACACCGCTATGTAAATAAACATTTTCTCACAAATATTCAGATTTGTTAAGATCTCGGGAGAGGATTAATACTATTTAATTCTAATAAAAGCTTTATCACATTATGGGGTCCAACTAAAACGGCTTACCTAACTCAACACCTGAAAGAAAATAACATATTTATCCAAAGATCTGGATGTGCTCCCTCAATCATATACTATCACCTACCATTTCATGATATTCAGATAATTTGAGGAATGATTCCTTTACATGATTGAAGAAAATATAGTTTTTTGGTGCGTCAATCCCTGCTTCGACGAGAGAATGATTAAAAGGGTCCCCAACTAGTGCGGGTTTGGCTTAAAAAAGATTATACGCGATAGAGAATATTTCACTAATATTATTGAAATCCTTTTGTTGAGAGAGAAAATGACGGGTTGAAGAAGACTAACTTTATCCGGGATAATCGACATGTCTTATGCCTGGATAGGTAGGTTTCAGGTCCCACCATTCTTTTCTTATAACACGAGCGAGATTGCAACATGTTAAAAATACGGAAAGGTTTTTTTGGCTATAATGTTTTTTATCTTTGGGCTAGACCATAAATAGTGATTTTGTAGTTGAGAGAGATATTTAAGGACTCTAACACGAAGAATAAATATATGTGATCAATATACTTGGCATGCCAAAAGAACACGTTTAATAACTTGAAGCCTCATTCTATAAGAAATATGCTTGGAGGTCTACGAGTTAATATAAGTAATAAATTTATAAAGTATGGGTCTACAATTGTTGTAGGATACCCGAGAGGTGATTACCAGAAATCCTAGGTAGCAGACTGGGAAAATCCCAATGTCAAAACCTAAAATAAAAGTGATATTATATCAGAATGAATCACTAACACTAGATAAAAAGATTTGATTTTTCCTAAGGTTGATATTTAGGCCTAAAGAGGAAACGAATTCCAAAAGTAACTCATAAACAAGTTTGATGGAGTTGGTATCTGATGAGGGAGAATAAAAGACATATGGCAAAATTGTAACGAAATAGTTTTATTATGAGAGAATTATAAAGAAATAGTTGTATTAGGGTAGAATTGTAAAGAAACCAACAGAGAAGGTTATTATAAAGAATTAGACAAATATAGGGACTAAAGATGTAATAAGTAGGAATTAAAGCGTGTGGGACCCATAATTGTACTATAAAAGGACCACACGCGTTTTATAGATCCTATGATGAATATAATATTACTTTCTCTCTCTACTTAGTCTGGCTATTACTTTCTCTCTCTAAAAAGATTCTAAAACAAAGGACTTAATTCTATTTTGACACTAAAAGATTCTCGTAACACAAAATTACCCTAGAACTATTCTTAAACTCTTCAGTGGCGCCGTCTGTGGGAAACGAAGATTATTCTAACGACAATCACTTCCTGGAAATAATTCATAATCCGAGCAGAATTGTGGAAGAATAAGGGGACGATTTTGTTAATAACTGCGAGGAGAATCTGGTGGGTGACAATTATCGGAATGCCATGGAGTACGAGGCACGTGGGGGCCAGCGCGCCGGAGACACCTTCGATGAATCGAATCTGCTGACTCGAATGAACGAATTGTTGCTGGAGATTGAAAGATTGAAGGTGGAAAAAGAAATTGTTCAGGCAAATCTTCGCTCCGAGGTGAGAAGGGAGCCATATAGTGGAAAAGAGGAGCGTGAAGCCGATTTCGTCCTAAAACCAGGGATGATAGATATAGAGGATACAAAACACGATCTTCGAGAAGGAAAGAAAAATGCCGTCTGGAGTCTTCTGACTCGAGCGATTATTCTCGTTACAGCTCGTCGGAGGCATCTCCTAGGCAAAATCACAGAAAGAAAAGACATGGTCGAAGACACGCAGAACACCGGAAGGGAAGGAGCTCGGAGAGGAAATCTACGAGGGAAAAGAGTTATCATACTTGAGTTAATGAGCGGGGTTATGCCCAAGCAAAATTACAACCAAGGGGCAAGGCCAATTTCGAACAAATGGGTTCGACCAGACTATTTCGCGGAGTTAACGGAAAACGTTGCCACGATATTTGATAAGGCAAGATCAACAGTGCCGTTCAGAATACCTTTTCCTATTCACACTCCGAGGGAAAGCAGAAGTGTTAGCAAGTATTGTTAGTATCATTAGGATATTGGGCACGATACTAAGGACTGTATTGCTTTGAAAAAAGAAGTGCAAGCTTTGATCGAGAACAGAAGGTTCTTAGAGTTTGTGAAAAAGCACTCCCAGAAAAATGCTGTGGTAAAGGTTGTTCCAAAAATCGCTGATACAGCCATGGTGATTTCCGAGGAGGTTGATGTTTTTGATATTACGAAAGAGTATCTGGATCCCAAGGAGGGGAGGAACAACGTGAACATGGTGGAGGAGATTATTCCGAGAGGGAAAGTAAACGACCTTTGTGCTTTCTTTGAGTCACTGGCTATATTTGGAGGAGATACCATCGCAGGGAATTCTAATAGCTCGCGTAAAAGACATATGGTCAATTTGACCACTCAGATTTAAGCAGCGGTGTCAGCACAAATGCATCGCTTACCTATCCCCATCATATGCTTTGATGATGATATGTGAAATATCGCGGGCCCGCACGAAGATGCGGTAGTGATTGCTACGGGTATTATCATAGATCAAGTTTAGAAGATACTTATTGACACGGGAAGTTCCACAAACATTTTATTTATGAGCACATACAGGAGAATTTCTGACGCACCTGTTATACGACGGTCCGACAGAACCATAGTGGGGTTTACCGGAGCCACAGCAGTGGTTGTTGGAAAATTTCAGTGCGTGGTCGAGCTAGGTCGTGGGCCGTTTAAGAAGGAAGTGAAAGTACTATTTATCGTTGTTGACGCACCAACTTCATATAATGCGATCTTGGGTCGCTCTTAGCTGTCCCGAATGCACGGTGTAATTTCGACGGTGCACCAATGTCTAAAATATGTGGTAGGAAACAACATCGGGACAATCAAGAGTAGCCAGAAGATGGCCCGAGAATGTTACCAGATAGCTTTATCCTCGAAGGGAGTTCGGGGAGACGTATTAGATAAGGCATAGCAATTAAAGGGGACTTCCTCGGAAATCATTCCATGCGATGATCCGAGGGAGACCCCCAGATTTTTGGTCCCAGAAGAGGATTCCGAGGAGCATAAATTTGGAGATGGAAATTTTTTGAAGATCGGAGTAAAACTTTATTTTGAATTCAGAGAAAAATTGATTACGTTTTTGTCTAACAAACTCGACATGTTTTCTTGGTGTGCACAGGATGTGACGGGAGTACCATCAGAGATAATATGTTATAAACTTGCAGTACGACTTGATGTTCGACCCATTGTCCAGAAAAGGAGACCAGTTTCTCAGGAGAAGTCTGCATGTATTCTTTCAGAGGTGGAAAGGTTATTAAGCATAGGCCACATTCGAGAGTCACAGTATCCCGTATGGGTCTCGAATCCAGTCTTGGTCAGGAAAAAGAATGGAAAATGGAGGATGTGCGTGGATTTCACAGACCTGAATAGAGCTTGCCCTAAGGATCCTTTTCCGGTGCCCCACATTGATCAGTTAGTGGATTCGACTTCAGGTAATCGATTATTGTCTTTCATAGACGCATATTCAGTATATAATCAAATTCGGTTAGATGCAAAAGATGAAGAGAACACGTCATTTATCACCGGGAGAGGATTATATTGCTACAAGGTCATGTCATTTGGCCTAAAAATGCAAGGGCAACTTATCAACGCTTGGTCAACAGAGGAAAATTGGTAGGAATGTTGAAGCGTATATCAATCATATCCTTGTCAAGAGTTTGCGGGACGAAGATCATTTTTCTGAGTTGGAGAAAACTTTTAACAATTTGAGTAAGGTCAATTTGAAACTGAATCCGGAAAAGTATATTTTTGGGGTACGATCGGGTAAGTTCCTTGGCTATATGATAAGTGAAAAAGGTATAGAGGCTGACCCAGAACAGATAAAAGCTTTAACAACCATGACTCAACCTCGGAATATCAAGGAAGTCCAGATCCTGACAGGGAGATTGACAACACTGAATAGATTCATTTCTCGCTCATCGGACAAATGTGCACCTTTCTTCAAGGTATTGCGCAATGCGAAACAATTTAATTGGATCGATGAGTGTTTAGTAGCTGTTCGCCAAACTCAAGAATATTTGCGTCCTCTGATATACTACCTAAACCATTGGTGGGGGAGAGATTAATTGTCTACGTGGCGATATCAGATTGTGCGGTCCGTGCCATTTTACTCCGGGAAGAGGACACTGTTTTGAAACCCATTTACTATGTCAGTAAAAGTTTGTTGGATGCTGAGAAGCAATATCTTAAGTTGGAAAATGTATCTTTGGCTTTGGTAATAGCCGCCCGAAAAATGAGACCTTATATCCAGGCACATACTATTATTGTTCGAATGACATTTCCCCTGAAAGGTTTGTTACAAAGGCCCGATATATCTGGGAGGATGACGAAATGGTCAGTCAAATTGGGAGATTTTGATATAACGTTCGAGCCTCGGACGGCGATAAAATCCTAGGTTTTGGGTGATTTTTTGGTTGAATTCCACTCAGAAAGGGATGACATGGAGACTATTGACCACTTTGATGACACAAAATGGTTGGTTCGAACAGATGGAGGGTCAAATAACTTTGTAAGTGGTGCGGGTGTCCAATTAATTTCTCCAGAAGGGATAGCCATGTTCCAAGCTATTCGATTCGGTTTTAAGGCAACTAATAATGAGGCAGCGTATGAGGCGACATTGGCGGGTTTGCGCTTAGCTCGAATATGTGGGGCCAAATAGATTAAACTGATCAGTGATTCACAGTTGGTGATAAATCAAGCTTTGGGTGACTCTGAGGACATAAAAGATAATCTGATACAGTATCTGAAAGCATTAAAAGATTTGTTTACTGAATTCGATGGGGTTCAGTATAAACATGTTCGAAGAGAGGCAAATATCGTCCCAGATTCTTTGGCTACAGCCTCGTGAACGGAGGGATACCCATGGGTCTTGATTCAGGAGCATCATTCAGTCATGATCGATGCAGAGCATTCAATGAACATTAAAGAGGTAAGCAATGTGATCATAAATGATTGGAGCTCAGAAATTATTGACTTCTTGGAAAAAAATACTTTACTCGTTGGAAAGTACGAGGCTAGGAAGATCAGGTTCAAGTCTCATGGGTATATCATGTTGGGAGGCGTTATGTATAAGAAATCTTTGAGCCGACCGTTACTAAAGTGTCTGAACAAGGATGAGTCACAATTCGTCATGTCCGAATGGCACGATGGGGAAGGTTCAGCCCATTGTGGGTATAACGCGTTAATTCGACGGGTGTTTCTGGCTGGTTATTATTGGCCGACTACCTCTTCGGATGTGAAATACTTGGTAAAACGATGTGATATGTGTCAGCGCTATGCAAACGTAATCCACAAGCCTGGGATGTTCTTGGAGAGTATTTCAGAAGCGGTTCTATTTGACAGGTGGGGCATTGATTTAGTTGGGCCCCTACCAATGGCGTCTGGAGGAAAACAGAATATAATTGTAGCGGTGGATTATTTTTCTAAATGGGTGGAAGTGGAACCCCTAGCAGGGACGAAAGCAAAAGATGTTATCAAATTCGTCGTTTCAAATATTTGCTGTCGCTTTGGGGTACCAATGCAAATCACAACGGATAATGGACCTCAGTTCGACAACAAAGAATTTAAAAGCCTTTGCCTTTCCAGGGGCATACGATAATACTTTTCTGCCCCATTTCATCCCCAGGCTAACGGTCAGGTGGAAGTGACCAATCGAACAATTCTGGATGGGTTGAAAAAGAATTTAGAGGGAAAGGCAGGAAGATGGCCTGATTATTTACAAGAATTATTATGGGCTTATAGGACAACGCCTCAAACTGCCACTGCTGCATCTCCGTTTGCATTAGTGTACGGTATGGATGCAGTTTTCCCTTCGGAGATTGTCTTCCCATCACATCGTGTGACAACTTATACAGAAGATTTGAACGACCAAAGCAGAACCTTGGAATTAGATTTCGTTGAAGAGAAAAGACAACGCACACATTTGAAGTCTTTGCATTATCAAACCCTAATGAGGAGTAGATATGCTTCTAAAGTAAAGCACAGAGATTTTAAGATGAGGGACAACGTATTAAGCAAAGTCTTTCTACACATTAAAGAGAAGAGTCTTGGAAAATTGGGACCAAATTGGGAGGGCCCCTATGAAGTAACAGAGAAAGTAAAACAAGGAACATATAGATTAAAAGACAAGGAATGGCGATATCGGAGGCTTCCATGGAACATCGAACACTTAAAATTGTACCTTGAATGAGGAACAAGTTAGCATGTAATATTTGTCTTTTTTGTATTTCCAGGTTTACAAAAAACAGCGAGGGCATACTCTTTCCTACCCTGTTAGGCACAGGAAGGTTTTAACGAGGTGCCACTATGAGCTAATTAATACAACGCATTTTTTGCCTCGAACTATTATTTGGGTCACAATATTTTGTGCCCCGATTTTTTTGGTGCTTCGAACTATTTATATTTTTTGGTGCCTCGAACTATTATTTGGGTCAGAATATTTTGTGCCCCGAATTTTTTGGTGCTTCGAACTATTTATATTTTTTTGTGCCTCGAACTATTATTTGGGTCACAATATTTTGTGCCTATATTTTTTTGGTGCCTCAAACTATTTCTCCTAAGCTAGTCTTAGCACAGTTCATAATGAATATTACGATGCAAGTCGGTATAGATTAACCATTCAACGCAAGTTGGCAAACACTTAGGAAAAGTATGACAATCAATAAGTTAAACGATTGACATTCCAAGCTGTGGCATACACAAAAATTCGAGGAGTCCATCTCCTCGAATAAAGTCAGATGGGCTACAAAAATCGCCTTAAAAGGTCTTATACACAAAAACTGCTAACTATGCTACCATTTTTCCTAACTAATTAGACTTATCTGGGGAGTGACTTTCCTCAGAATCTGATGACTCACTATCACTCACCACAATGTGAGGAGGACGGAGGTCCGGGGAAACGAGTTTCCAAAGGCTGCCTAAGTCATATTCAAGGTGCTCTGCATGAATTTGGGTAATCGGGCCTGCTCGGATTCTAGCATCTCGAGCATTAAGGTTGTTTGTGCACTTAGCCGCAGAGGCATTCACGGCTTTTTCCTTCTCCTTCTATTCGCTTCACCAACTTTTCTTTGTCCTTCGTCACCGTTTCATAGTCATCACAGCAGTCTTTAAATCCCATGCATGCCAGTTCATGAGCCTTTTGGAGTTCAGTGAAGAGTTTTTCTTCAGCCCCCATTTCCATTGGTAGAGGTCTCTTTCTTCCTGGCAGCATCTTTCGAGCATGATGACATAATTCTCAGAGGCAGATAGTTTTTCATAAAGTGCATCTGCTTGGCTCTCTACAATGGCATATTGTTTCTTTGCCTCTTCAAGTTGCGAGGCGATCAGAGACGCTTTGAACTTATAATGATTTTTGCTGCATTTTCTTTCCCATGTTGACAGAGGTGTGAAGCAGGCTTCGAAGACTTAGTGAAAACTCATCATGAAGAGGAACTTCGAAGGAGCTGGTGGGTGAGCCTAGTGCTGTGGGATCAAAATCTGACTACTCACCTGTTAGGATATTAAGGTCAACATGTTGAGGAGGATTGCTTCGAGGAACGAGGAGTGGTGCCATTGTAGGGGCATTTTCGATTGGAGCTGGATTTGAGGCCTGGGTGTCTGATTTGAGTTTTCTTTGGGTGAATTATCTCTAAACCCTTTTTCAGGCTCACTTGATATCTCTTGGAGCTCGATTCTTTGGGCAGTTTCTTGGGGGTCTTCTTGAACTTTGCCGTCCTCGGATAATTCCTAGATGGGCTCCATGACAGCTTTGTTTTCTCTTTCTTTTGCCTTCGAATCTTTCTTCTTCTGAGGATGGACAGACTTTTTTAGAGGAGACGTGGGACTAGGTGTCACAATGTTGGCCGAGGAGGACGGTTCTTGATTGGTGATTACTCCTTCGGTGTCTGGCTGATGGTCTTTGGTAGAAACCTCCTCCTTGGATTCACCCAAATGACTTTTAGCACGAGAACACTTCAGAAGATAAATTAATATGTCATTCTTAGTCACTCGCTCTAGAACCTCGTCTTGAGAAGGGGGGGGGGGGGGGGTCATCAGTTCTTTTAGGGTCAACCGGTCAAGGGGGTTTAGCCTCTAAAGTCTGATCAAGGCTAAATTGTTGTTCATAAAGCACAACCGAAATCTATTTTCCCAATGCACTTTGGCCCATTCGTTCAGTTTGGTGAAAATGGTGGTGGCACTCTCCATGTAGTCTGCGTATGGTTTTGAGACACCAGTTATAGCTACAAAGACATTAAGTTAGAACATAATTATTCGAGGAGTCACCGTAGATGAAACAGTTTGAGGAATTATATTTGTTGGTCCACAGAAGAGATAGTTTGTGAGGATTCGAAGGGGTTGACTCTGAGCCTGTCTCCCAATGGCCCAAGAAGTAGATGAATTGTTGTCTCCACTTCTTATCAGCCTCCAACAAGTCTTTTAACACTTTCTGTCTTCGAACAAAAGTATGGTGTAAAAGGATTGGGGGGCTACTGATTAGTATGGTGTAAAAGGTATTCTGTATTCGAAGGATACATTTGTTGAATATACATTTTTTCGAAGAGATGTGGTATTCAAAACTTTGTTCAAGAAAGAGCATTTTCGTGGATAAATTTTGAGTTTGAAGAAGAATTATTAGAAGAAAAAATATCCAAGTAAGAGCATTCTCAAGGAGGAATTTTCCGAGGAGAAGATATTTGAGGAAGCAAATTCCCGAGGAGGATTGAAGTGGACAGTAGAGACGTCTTCAGTCCTAGTAAAAATATTTTTACTAGGACTGGGGGGCTACTGATAAGGGAGAATAAAAGACATATGGCAAAATTGTAAAGAAATAGTTTTATTAGGAGAGAATTATAAAGAAATAATTGTATTATGGGAGAATTGTAAAGAAACCAACAGAGAAGGTTATTATAAAGAATTAGACAAATATAGGGACTAAAGATGTAATAAGTAGGAATTAAAGCGCGTGGGACCCATAACTGTATTATAAAAGGACGACACGCGTTTTATAGATCCTATGATGAATATAATATTACTTTCTCTATCTACTTAGTCTGGCTATTACTTTCTCTCTCTAAAAAGTTATAAAACAAAGAACTTAATTCTATTTTGACACTAAAAGATTCTCGTAACACAAAATTACCCTAGATCTATTCTTAAACTCTTCAGTATCAACACAACAAAAATTTATATGGTCGTCACCGGAACATAAATTTATGATTTTATCTTGTGACACTTCTGTGGAAATTGAAGGTTGGATTATATTTTTTACTATAAAGATGTTCGAGAGGACTTGCATTACGAGAACAAAAAAAAGAAGAAAAATTGGTCCATGTTGGATGAAGTAAGACATCATTTGGGTAGTGAATATTATCAAAATCATTAATTTTTAGCGATACCTTAGGCTCTTTCTTATTAATATTGCAGCAATATAAGACTTTTTGAGGAAATTGTCACTAATATTATGACCATGTATAAAGGCAGATTTCAAGGAGTTGATAAGGTATGGGAGAATGCACTTTATTCTATTGATAAATATTTTTTTAAATGACTTTGTATGTAACATTACAACATGTGATGGGTCAAAAATCAGAGGAGGATGGATTGTCCGTTTTGTGGATAAGGGCGATTTGGGTTATATTCCAGCTCCGATCTATACGATTATCACTAAAAAAATGATGGTTTTGCTTACAAATATCTTTACTTGTGATAGTCCATGATGATTTAAAAAAACCTAGAGCTAAAACCATCATGTTCAAGGGCTTTATTACTATCAATACGAAAAAGTTCATTTTTAAAAAGTTCATTTTAATCATTTTCAAGTCCATGATGATGCAAATTATATAGATTTTATATAATTCTTATTTGGTATCAAATGTTGATTTAGAACAAATTTTGGCACTTATAGAAGCCTACTATTATTTTTATTAAAAAGTAACTATTTATTTTATATCCAACTAAAATAATAGTACGAATAACTTATCAAAACTTTCCTTTACATTTGATAAGTTATAACTTATACAATTCTCTTTTATATGTAATAAATTCTAATATAAAATTCTAAATTTAAAAACAATTCTCTTATCAAAATTACTAATTTAAATTAAGTGGTCGGTTATATATATATATATATATATATATATATATATATATATATGATAGATATTGACCCGTACTAAATTTTGAATATTTTTTCAATAGTTGGAGAGAAATTAGGGGAAAATATATTTCCTAGGCTTATATTGTTGGCGATTTTTCCTAGGCTGTTGGAGAATCTGAAAGAATACTTGCCAATTTTTTTGTTACATTTAACAAATAATCTTAAATTTTAAATTTTAAAATTTATTTATTTATTATTTATTTCTCTCTACCACTAAATTAAATCTAAAGAGTCGGTTTTAATAATTAGCTTTCAAACTCCTTCCTTATCCCTGTTTTATAGACCATAGATAAATTAATTGATTAGGATTAAATTTAATTATTAAAAATATATAATTGTATTTGATGCTACAACTATTGTTTTGCGTTTTAAGTTTTAAAAAAAAAAAAAAAGAAAAAAAAAAGAAAGTCTTCTTTCTTATGTTCGATCGTTTAATAAATCAATATTTTATTATTCCAAAACTGAATGGAGCCTCGGATTGAATAGAAGAAGCTTCACAAATCCAATCCAAATCTCAAAAATATCTTCCCTGCTGAGTTAGTTTACAGCTTTAGTTGCAGGCCAATGTTTGTACAGAAATTATCAGAAAGTAATTTTTGTAACTTCAAGGGGAAGCCAGGTAACTATCAAATAAAATTTTTTCCAGGTTTCAGAAAAGTTTTATTTCTCTGCCTCATAAAACTTTTTTTTTGTTAGTAACATCTACTTTTTATTTTACTACAAATTCATTTACTTTGTATTTTTATAAGGTAGGATATTAGTGATCAACACTAACGTCATCTTCTCTTTTGCACTAATGTCATCTTGTCTTTTGCCTGAATGACCGAAGATTGTTATCTTTAAAAATGTATAAATTAAATGTTTACTTTAAAAATATAAAAATAAAAATAAAAATTTAAAACTAAAATAATGATTTAACCTGTAAGTCTGTAACCATAACCACTGCCACATCCTCAATCCTATATGGATAATATTTTAGATAATATTTTAGATTGACGACCGGGTCTGTGATAAACTAACCTAAGACCTTACTCTCCTGTCTATATAAGACGCGCACAGACTAGGTAAGTTTTATTCTCGTCAATCTCTAAACAAGTTCTTTAACTTTTCTCATTTTCCGTCTCTGAGACACTTCTTCAACTTACTCTCTCACTGTCCGTCTCTTTCTCTTACTCATTATTTCGGAAACGTCTTTTATCTCTCAATATGTCTGCAAATTCCGCTTTATTGTCAAACAACACAGGAGAAGAAGATGAAGATACACTTAGGCTGACTCTTGGACCATACAACAACACAGGAGAAGAAGATGAAGATACACTTAGGCTGACTCTTGGACCATACAACAACACAGGAGAAGAAGATGAAGATACACTTAGGCTGACTCTTGGACCATACAACAACACAGGAGAAGAAGATGAAGATACACTTAGGCTGACTCTTGGACCATGCATTGCACCGAGAAGGCCGAAGGATCACCAAAATCTCCAGTACATACCATCTCAACCGTTGTCTGTACAAGTACAACCATCTATCCGTGATCGGCAATCAGAACCCCTGGATCATGGCATACCTGTGAATCATCAGATGCAACAAGGACAATCTCCCCGGCGGTTGCGGTTTAGATCTCAATTTATTTCATTGCCGGGAGAGAAACCAAATATTGCACCGCGACCACCGTTAGAGGAACAGACGAGATCAGAGATTGCACAACCACTACTAAAGCAACACGAAGTGGATAGACCGCTTGACGAGGAGGTTTTGGGTTCGGTGGGGTGTCCTCCCCGTGCAAAAGTTGCTCGGCGCAACTACAGAAACTCTCCGGGTAACACAAAGGACGCTCACGTGCCTCTTCCGTTCCCATGGGGTACAACTGACCGAGCTAAGGTAAACAGCTTGGAAAACCTACAGTCCATTGGTGCTACCACTATTTCAGGTGAAGTTGAATGCAAGAGATGCAAGAAACGAAGCTCAATGGAGTATGAGCTCATGGTTGAATTCGAAAATATTTCTGTTTATCTTAATCTGGATGGTTATGATCTCCACCAACGAGCTCCGAAAAAGTGGACACAACCAAGTTTAGGTAGGTGCACGGCCTGCAACCATGAGAACTGTTTAAAGCCAGTGATTTCGAAGAAGAAAAAATCGATCAATTGGCTGTTTATGTTCTTAAGCGAAACTCTGGGTTGCTGCACGCTTCAACAACTGAAGTACTTCTGCAAGCACAATGGTATTATTCGGACCGGGGCTAAAGATCGAATGCTTTTTAGCACTTATCTCACATTGTGCAAGCAACTCGACCCTAAGGCTAACTGGTCCTTCTTGACCTGAGTTTTGTAGATTTAGTTTTTTTTTTTAATTTTTTTTAGTGTTATAAGAGAACGTGAACACTTCTTATGATACTAGATAAAATTTTCTTTTATAATATATAGATTATTTTTAATAGCAGATACTCTATTTTTTAGGTAAATATAGATTATATTTGTGTAACTTAAATATAAGTATTATAATTTTGTTCCAACCGCTAATCTATATTTATGCTATTCTAAATATACCTAGCATAAATATAGATAGTCTTTTAACCACTACGGATTCAAATAAAAAACAAAAAGATATCTTGAGTGGTGGGAGAGAAATAAGGAGATAATATATCTGCAACTATGTTGTTGGAGAGAAAAATTCCCCAGTTTTCTCGTATTATTTATGTTAAATATGTTCTTTAGATTTACACCTTGCAGAAAAATAACAATTTAATCAGTTTTTTCTTTTTCTAATATAATTTAAAATTTAAAATTATTGAGTTTTTCCAATAGATATTTTTTATATATAGGATTATTTTATTTTCTATATAATACGAGAAAAATAAATAACGTTGATAGGATATTTTGAGTAGTTGGAGAGAAATAATGAGATAATATACTTACATCTAGATTGTTGGAGAGAAATATTCTCTATTTTTTTCATATTATTTTTATTAAACAAATTTTTGTTTTGATTTATACTTTGCAGAAAAAATAACAATTTAAACAGTTTCTTTTATTCTAATTTTTTTAATTATTCAGTTATTAATAGATTTGTTTTACACGTGAGATTTGTTATTTTATTTTCTATATAATAAGAGAAAAATAAGGAATGTTGAATAAATTGGAGAGAAATAAGGAGGTAATATAGTTGTGTGAGAGAATCACTGCCTAGTTTTTTAGCATTATCTTTATAAAAACAAACACTTTATAACTCGCAGAAAAAATAACAAATTTTAAGATTATAACTTATAATTCTATCCGATTATTCCAAAATGTATTACTTATTTTCTTCTATTATTCAAATATATCTAAAAATTAAGAATGAATTAGGAGATAATAGAAATTTTAAGTAGTTATTTTTTAATAGTTTCGCCCTCAAATATAAAAGTAATCACATAAATTTAAAAAGTAGCCCAAGTGGAATAAGGGGTGTTCATGACCTTATTCGAAGTGGAATAAGGTCTGAGTTAGGTATGGGTATTTTAATCGGAATCGAAAGAATCGAACCGAAGTAGATTTGGTTTTTTCATAATATCCGAATGGACCAGTTTTCCATTACCCAGGGTTCTCGGAACTTAACCGTACCGAACCGAAGAACCGTGGGTACCCGTTAGGAACCGAACCTATATATTAATCCTTAATTTTGACTTGTTTTAAAAATATATTTTCTTTTTCAAAGTTAGATTCCCCTAAATTTATCTTTTATCATTGATCTCTAATTATGTTCTCTTGAATAAATGACAGCATACTTTATTCAAAGTGACAACATATTTACAAACTATTATGCGTATCAACAAAATAAAAAAATACGAGCCTTTATATAATTTAATAAACTTGATATCATCTCTCTATTTTTTAATATTACTAATATTATTTTTTAATATATTAATTTTGAATATTTCTTATATTTAGTATTTTTTTCTTACAATTTAACATAGTTTTATTGTTTTAAAGTGTAAAAAAAGCTTTATATACGTTGATATTGCAAAGCATTTAAAGTATCCAAAACTACCCGATTGGAACCAAGTTAAGTATCCATACCGAACCGCATTAAGAAGAATCGAACCGAACCGAATCAAACCGAAATTTATTCGGTTCCTAAATGGATACTAGTTTTGAAGAATCGAAAAAATCGAAAACCGAAAGAACTGAACTGAACCGAAGAACCGAATGTCCATGCCTATTCTGAATACAAAAAAAACGCTATTGCTTCAAACTCGTTGAGTAGCCAGACGACTTAGGTTCCCTCCAGAAAAGAGAAAATTTTATTTTTACTTATTAATTGATTATAGTTAAATTTAAGAGTAAAATTATTCATAAATAACTAACAAATTCTTTTATTATTAGTTAATTATCAAAATTAATAAACAAAATATAATTTTATATTCTATTGTAAACTTTTTATTGTTATTTTTTATATTAAAAAAATTATACTAGTTTCTTATATTTGTTATATTATTTTTATTAATAACTATACGAAGAACTATAGTTAGATTGTTAGGATAAATTATAACTTACCAAAATTCTTTTAAAATTGATTAAGCTAAAATGAGAGACTCCTTCATGTATTCTTATTCGAAAATAAACTTTTTAAAGCATTAAATTTTAAAATAATTTTCCATTATCAAATTATTTATTTATTTATTTTTTATTTATGTTTATTATCTAAATAAATGTAGAGATCCCGGTTTGATAATTAGGTTTTAAACAAGTTTTTTTAATCTTTTTTATTAGAACGAAAGAGTAGTCGAGTGGATGGAGTTAGACGTGTTTGTGATCAAAGTTCATGAGTTCAAATAGAGCTGTTAGGGGGCCTCTTAATCCGTTAACCCGCCCGAGACCGGACCAGTAAGGCCCGCCCGAGACCGGTCCGAATAGCTTAGGGAGCGGGTTGTGAGCCAAAATTTTGGACCGACTCTCTTACTGGTCTGGACCGGTCTGCCCGGTAACTAGCCCGATAAGGGAGATATATAATTGTTTTTCCTAATGTATGTATATTTTTAACTAAAACCCTAAAAAATTTATAAACTAACAAACCCGTCCGTTAAGATTCGGACCGGACCGACTCAACTCTTAACGAGCCGGTCCCGGTCCATCATATTTGGCTCCCTTCGTTTAGCGGTCCTGCTCGACCCGACCGATAGCTTAACGAGTCGGTCTCGATCCCGTCCGAACCCGGACAGACCCGACCTGATAACAAGACTAAGTTTGAATCCCTTTATTAACGTTGTGGATTCTTTCAAAGAATTTACACATCAAGTATCATTGGTTACGTGTTTAGAATGAAATAAATATATTTAAAATATTATTAAGAAGAAAATGAAGTATTGAATTCAATTTAAGTAATAAAGTAAAAAGAAAAGGTATTATATATATATATATATATATATTAAATACCATGATAGGTATTATATATATATATATATTAAATACCATGGTAGGTATTATATATATATATATATATATATATTAAATATCATGATAGTGAGGTAAATGATATTAGATATAGTATGATATAGATCAAAGATGACCACTGTGTATATATGGAAAAGTCCTTGCCATGCATGACAGTTACATTTCTCTCAGATTCGTTCCAAGATCGTAACTAACTTAATGCATATTCTTTTTTTTTCTTCCATCTATTGGTTCTAATGGAGGAAGGAGCTTGTTCGACTATGCTTCATCGATTTTCTAACCTTGATCCTAATTTTCATACCTTAAATGATCATCTTGCTCATCCCCGACTCAGAGATAATCCAGCCTTCGAGTCATTTGCAAAAGTGGTTAATGGTGTTACTAGCAAGTCCTTTGCAAACCTGTTTAAGAAGAAAAGTGAAAGGTTAGTCCACCAAAATATTAAAATATCATGGGTTAATGATCATATCAAATTTAAATTTGAAGAATCAGACCTGAGAAATCTTTAAGTTATTGCAACTCATACGATAATGGGTAAGTTTTCTACTGGAAAACCTAAGTATGCTATTGTCAAAGAATTTATGGATTCTTTCAGGTTTAAGAGGGAGTT
The DNA here is from genome assembly GCA_036936605.1 of Limnanthes douglasii subsp. nivea. NCBI lineage: Eukaryota > Viridiplantae > Streptophyta > Magnoliopsida > Brassicales > Limnanthaceae > Limnanthes > Limnanthes douglasii. The sequence goes on along the minus strand of JAUPFV010000003.1, from coordinate 64,592,038 downwards.
TATGTCTCTTCTTGGGACTTTAGGCACATTCTTATTGAATTTTCTTTGCTAGATGATTTAAAGGTTATATGGAGGAGGAATGTCTGGCAGGTTGGTGATAAAAGCATGATGATTTTTGAGTGGACTCCTACTTTTAATCATAAAATGGAGAATCCTTCGACGCCGGTTTATATTGACTTTCCTGGGCTACCTGAGTATTTATACAATGAGTCTACGATTCTAGAGGTGCCTAGGGCATTTGGGACTCCTTTGAATGTATGGGTTCGTAAAAGAAATAAAGTTAGACAAAACTACTGCAGAGTTTGGGTGCTTCTTGATGTTTCTAAAAATCTACCTAAACAAATAAAGATTTTGTTTGGATCGCATGTGATTTTACAAAGAGTGGTTTATAGTAAAGTACCTGAATACTTCAGTGTTTGCTTTCATTTGGGGCATTCGAACAATGTCTGCAAAAGGAAGCTTCAAAGGAATTCTGGCTTACAGGCTGAATCCTCCTCAAAAAAGTTTGATTCTTTGGTACCATCATTTCAAATTAAAAAGTCTGGCAAGAAATCGAAATCAGTTGTTGTTAATAATATGAATCATGATAATGATGTTTCTACTGAGGAAAACAGAGATGTTTTGAGCAAAAAATTAATACATGTGGCAGTGGATGGATCTGAAATGATTGAAGCTATTCATATGCTTCAGTTGGGTATTTCAAGTGCTGATGAAACTGGGTCCTCTTTGGTACCTAATTTTTCCCCAACTAAACAAACTACATGGAGCTTGCCATCCTTACCTGTCAACAAACAATATGTAAGTCCATCTCGTGGTAAGAGTACTACTCTAAAGAAATTTAAGAAGCCCAAATTATCGAACTTAAGGGGACTTAGTCTGCCAAAGTGTGTGCAACACAAAAGTGTTGCGAAAATCTCAAAACATTCTAAATGATTGACATCCTTAATTGGAATGTCTGTGGGATTGGGAATAATTTGACCGAATCCAGAATCAAATATTTAAAAAGATCCAAAATATTCAGTTTGTGGCTCTTCAAGAGCCTATGGTGTCTGGGTTAAAATGGAAGAAATTTCGAAAAGGATTGGTTTTCAGGGATTTTCCAATACTATTAACAATAAGATATGGGTGCTATGGAACAGTATGTATGATGTGGATATTCTGATTAATGAAGAGCAGTTTCTCCATCTAAAGGTCAAGCATAGATAGGTGTCTAAGGAATTCTTTGTCACTGTGGTTTATGCAAAATGCACTGTTAGTTTGAGGATCTTGCTGTGGAACAAGTTAAGGGACATCAATGATGGTGGAAGATAATGGATGATTTTGGGGGATTTAAATGCAATTGTCTCTCCTAATGAGCAACTCAATTGTTCTTCTAACTCTACTGCTAGTATGGATGACCTTAATGATTTCATTCATGATTGTTCCCTAATTGATGCTGGTTTTACAGGTAACTTGTATACTTGGACTAATGGGAGGTAGTGGAGAAGGTTTGATAAGTAACTATTCAATGGGAAGTGGATGTATCAGTTTGATGTTACTAATGTCCATCATCTTCCTAGGACCTGTTCAGATCACTCCCCATTGTTGGTTTCTATTTATTCCTCAACTAATAAAAGGGTTTCTACGTTCAAGTTTCTTAACATGTGGTGTCTATATGATGATTTCTATAGGTTTGTTCAAGGTTGTTGGGATGTTAAGGTTTATGGTCCTCCTATCAAAAAATTCTGGTTTAAGCTTAAGAATTTAAAAGCTAGGCTTAAAGTCTAGAACATAAATTTATTTGGGAATGTCTTTGAGGCTTTAAAGCAGGTTGAAGAGGAGAGCTCTAGGATTGATGCCAATTTGATTAGTTTAGATTTTGATCGGTGTAAAACTCAGCTTGAGATTGTTAAAAGCAAGCATTTGAGCTTGCTTGAGAGGGAGGAATTTTACTAGTGTAAAAAAGCTAACATTAAATGGGCCAAGGATGGTGAGATGAATTCTTCCTTTTTCCATAACTATGTTAAAAGGAGGCAGAAAAGATCCCTTATTAATAGAATCTGGAATGGGGAAGGTGGGGAGGAAGATCCTAATGCTATTTGTTATTCTGCTGTGCATTTCTCTAAGAATCTTATTAGTGATATCCTTAATCCTTGGTGTTCTAACATTTTGGGTGACTTTATTCCTAGCAAGGTTTCTATGGATGACAATGACAATTTTTTGAAAATTCCTACTCATGTGGAGATTTATGATGTGATAAAGAATTTATGTTCTAATGCTACATCCGGTTCTGCCGGTTCCAATGGATTTAATGGGCATTTCTATAAAGTCTGTTGGTCTATTATTAAAGAGGATCTTTGTGATGCTCTTAGGGATTTCTTCAATGGTGGTGTTGTTCCTACTGGCATCTACTCTACAGTTTTATGCCTTATTCCTAAAAGGGAATCTCGTAGAGAATGAAAAGATTTCAGGCCTATTAACATGACCACTCTATTCGATAGAATCCTATCCAAACTAATTAATAGAAGTTTGGCTATTATTATATCTAATATCATTTCTGATGTTCAAGGTGCATTTACCAGGGATAGGAGTATTCATGAAAATATTATGTTGGCCCATGAATTCTGTGGTGACCTATCTTCTAAGGTAAAGGGTGGGAATATTATGCTTCAAATTGACATGGACAAGGCTTTCGACAGGATTGATCACACTTTTCTTGTAAGTGTGATGAATGCTTTTGGGTTTAGTTTGGAATTCATAAGTCTGATTGAAAAGAACATTGAGAACTGCACTTTTTCAGTCCTTATTAATGGGTCTCTAAAGGGCTATTTTAGGTCCAATAAAGGGCCGAGACAGGGTGACCCACTGTCTCCAACCCTGTTCATCATTGCCTATGAATATCTTCTAAGGTCTCTTGAACATCTATATATTATTGATCAAAATGTCAGGGTTATGATGAGAGATGGGGTGGTGGTACCTTGTTTAAGCTTTGTTGACGATATCCTGATCTTGTGCAATGGCTCTAGTTCATCTGTCAACAAAATAAAAGAGGTTATTAGTCATTATGAGGATATTTCTGGTAAGGTTATAAATAAGAACAAGTCTAAAGGGATTGTGTACAGGAAAACATCACCTCATAATATAAGAAGACTGGAAAGGCTATTGGGCTTCAAGCATTGTCATCCTCCATTCAACTACTTGGGATCTGTTATCAATAACAGAAAAAAGATTAGTAACTTTGATAATCTCATTTCTAAGACTAGGAAAAATATTATAGACTGGGATCATACTACTTTGTCCTTTGGTGGTAGGTTGATTCTAGTTCAGTCTATGTTGACCTGTCTCCTTATGTTTCTCTATTCAACATACTACCATTCCTAGTACTGTCATTAAAAGGTTGGAGATTCTATACAACAAATTCCTATGGGGATATAAGCCTGATATGGCTGCTATCATCTGGGGTAGTTGGAATAAAGTTTGCAAGCCCTTTGAAAATGGGGGTTTAAATGTTAGATGCATTGAAGATATGATGGAGGTCTTTGCTTAGAAGCTTTGGTTCAAAATGAGGTATCAGAATTCTCTCTGGTCTAGGGTTATAAAGGTTGTCCACTTCAGTAACAATCATCCGCTTACGGTTTCTATGCATCCTAAAAGTTCACATATATGGAGGAGGATTTGGGCAGTAAGGGACAAGGAAGACAAGAATATTATGTGGCAGGCTAATAAGGGTAATATGGATATTAAACTGGACAGATGGTGCTCTAATGTTCCATTTATGATATTTTCTAATGAAGATGATAGGCTAAATTATGTGGGTGTTTTGGTAAAGGATTTTTGGGACATGGATAATGGTTGGATGGTCCCAAAGCTTGAGAGTATTCTGGACTCTTCAAAAATCCAGGATATTCTCAAGGTTTCATTGGATTGTTTAAAAGTGCATGCTTTATTATGGACTATTAGTGATGACAGTCTATTTAACTCTAAAGAGACTTGGTCTAAGCTGTGTAAAAAAGGGAAATTTTATTACATTTTCAACAAAGTGTGGAACAATGTTACGCCGCGTAAATATTCCTTTCTTCTCTGGAGAGTTCTGAAAGGATGGTTGCCTATAGATTCGATTCTGCAAAAAAGGAATTTTCAATTAGTCTCTAAATGTCAAAATTGTATGAATTCAGAAAATATGCAGCATGTATTTGTGGACTGTCAATAATCCTGGTCAGTTTGGTCATTCTTTGCTGGGCATTTCAATATCTACATTACAAAGAATATAACGATAGGTCATCTGGTCAGAGTTTGGTATTGGTCTTCTACAAGGGATATTCTAATAAGGAACATCTCGCCTTTCATTATTTTCCGCGTTCCATGGATGGTCAGGAACAAGCTCAAGATGGAGAACAAGAATCTAAAGGCTAAGGAGTTGATTTCGAGGGTAATTTACATTCTCACTATATTGGATAGTACAAAGTTACTGAAAAAGAAGCACTGGGGTCGTGACCATAGAGTTGGGATGTCTTTTGGTTGTGTGAGCTTTCTAAAAAAGAGATATGTCCCCCTTTCTCTGCGGTGGGGTTTCCCTAAACTGGGAGATTCAAATTGAATGTAGATGGATCGTGTCTCACCTCTGGTGAGTGTTTTGGTGGTGGGATTCTCAGGAATAGTGAGGGCCATTTGGTTTTTTCCTACAGTAGAAGCTATGGTAAAGGTAATCCCTTAATTGCAAAAATGAGGGCTCTGCTGGATGGTATTCTATTGTGTCGTGCTAAGGGGTTTTTTGAGATCGACATTGAGACAGACTCTCATCTGGTCTATGAGATGATTCTCACAAATAAATCTCCTTGGTACCTCAAGTCCTCTATCGATCTATGCTACAAATTACTCACTTTTACTATGAAAATTACCAATATCTTCAGAGAGCAGAATGAGGCAGCAGATTGGCTTGCTCATTCTGCCTCTGAAGATACTGGAAATAGGGACTTTGATAACAATGACATGCCTACTTTCCTGAATTCCATTATTTTTCTCGAAGGATTGGGGGTAAGCCATATCAGGACAAACCCCAATTCTTAAGATGCATGCTTAGATTTTCGGTTTTCGGCTTACCTTTACCTGGTTTTGATTCTGATTGCTCGTGTATTACTCTCTTGCATATGTTTCTATCAACTTGGCTATGCATGTTGCATTTGAGTTTCTGGCTGCTCGAGATAGAAGATGGATTGGTTCGAATTGTGGGTTGCTCTGCATGTTGTTCTGGGTATTGAATCTAGAACTTTGTTGGCATGGAGGTTTGGGATGGATGGTTTGTTAAAATGCAACGATCCAAATATATTTGTTAAAGATATATATTTGTTAAAATTTCAAATAAGTTTCATACCACAAATAGTTGGTTTATATTTTTAAAATTTTAATTTTGAATTGACAATAAAGATATTGGGCTTCGCCTATTAAAAAAAATAGTTCAATAACTATTAACATATATATCAACAATGAATTTTAATCTACTATTATCGTAAAACTATAATAAATTTTATTGTAAGACGTTCATACATGATTATAATTTTATTAAAACAAAATGATCATGTAACTATATTACAATGATTTTTTTTATGAAATAATAAAATTTGATATAAAACGTTTTTAAGCTAATATCCAATAAAAACATATTCACATGTTTTTTAACTTTATAACTCAGAATTGCCATAAAATTTGTCATATTATTATTAATCTTTTGGAGTCATAAGAACTATATCAATTGTTTTATTTAATTTTAATTTTAAAATACTTTTATTAATATGGATGATATAGTAGGGAAGTAATTAATTTTTTTTAATGGGAATGCAAATAAATCCATAGGGAAGGTAGATCTTTCTTTTAAGCATCAATTCCACCCTAAGGACTAAGCTCATTAATTTTTCTGATTTTAAGGTTGGCTATCTCCTGCTGAGATATTTGGATGTTCTCTTTATCATTAACCGTTTTTTTTTGTTTTTTAACTGCCGACCCCTTTTCCACAAATTGCAGTCCGTATTGGCTCTAGGACTTTTAAATACCTCTTTTATGCAGGTCATCTTAAGCTTATTAAATTTTTCATATTTTCTGGACAAAATATATTGGTCCACTATTTTCATCCTCCATTACAAATTTCTTAAAGAACTCTCCCAAAACCTTTGCCGTTATCTCTGGTCTCGTCATTATTTAAAAATTTCCAGTACCAAAGTTGCATGGTCTTCGGTCACCATGCCCTTGCTTGAGGGTGGCCTTCGAATTTTAGACTTAAAAGTCTGGAATCAGATGGTCGTCCTCAAATAGCTTTGGTCCATTATTAACAAAACCTCTAATTCTATCTGGAGCAATTAAATCAATTTCGAAAAAATTAAAAAGAATAATTTTTGGGAAATTTCCTCTAGCTCTACCCCCTCCTGGACTCGAAGGAAAGTTTTATCCCTTAGATCTCTTGCAAGAAATATTTTCAGGATGACTAACAACAATGACATGAATACCTCATTCTTGTTTGATCCCTGGCTCTTCTCTACCTCCATTGCATCTTACTACAGTTATTATATCATCCAGGAATCAAGGTTAGGTAAGCACATTACTATCTCTTATTTTATCTCTGAATTACTCTTTTGCTTTCGAAACGAACTTTAGTAGAATGACTACTCAGGGAATATCTAGTAACCATTTTCTCTTTTTTCTACAAGGGGCGGGGTCGCAAGGACCGTTTGGTTCTTCTCTTACTTAAGCCCAACTAAAGGGACAAAGACTGTTACTCGCGTGTCAGGCATCCAAGCCACAAACGGTGAAGGATTTCTTAGTGAATGCCACTAGAGTGGCCACAACGATTATATCTTGGAAGGGTAGGCGACTCAGGAAACTTTGAGCAAGGCCCGAGCCCCGCACCAAGATGCTTGAGGAGGAGCCTACCAATAATGACGCTTACGAGCACTTCACACTTATGGATTTGACCTAGTGAAGGCGAGAAACATTTCTTCCTTAATAGTCCATGATATTTTCGAAGAACCATGGAATATAATAGGTGGAGATAGAGTGCAAGTGCTCTAAAAAAATCTGGGGTAAGCCGAATAAAGGACGAGTAAAATGATTAACAAGAGGTTTGAGTCCCCGGTTTAGGGCCTCAACGCGAAGTAGTAGAGGTCGTGTGAAGCAAGAAAAATGTTACCTCATATATAAAAAACAGGCTTAAATCGTTGTTTCGTCCCTCGACTATCACGTTTTGTGTCATTTAGTCATTCGACAAAAAAATCACGGGTGAGGGTCCTTCGACTATCAAAAATCTATAATTTCAGTCACCGCGTGTGGTTTTTGCTATAATGCTGCCACGTGTCGCTATAGTTAAATGATTTTTGTTTTATAGATAGTCCTTCGACTTTTAATTCCATTTTTACCCTTCGAATTTAATATTTGTTAATATTTTTTTTTGTTTTTCTCATAAAAGAGTATAGCAAAATTTGTTATACTCTGTTTTTTTTTTTTTTTCCTCTCACAACCCTTTAGTTATATAAATATGTTTAATATCTAAGTACGTTTGCATGAATCAAGTTGACAACATCTATTTGTTTTCCGATACTTATTAATGAACTAACAATATCTGCAAAGGAGAACCATAGAGCTAGAACAGCCCAAATGTTAGAACCGTAAAAGAAAACATAAATTATATTTATATGGAGACACAGACAAGATAGAGCAATGTCCTAAATCTAACAGAAGGAATGGTCTAGTCTCAAGAGACCTGAGTAGGTCAACCAATTAAATATACACACCAACCTGGCATTTTGTGTGTTAACCCAAGAGAACGGCAGAGCTCAGGTGTCTGCCGCCGGCGAGTAATTACAGGAACAAGCTTAAATAGCTCTTCCTCGTCAAATTCTGAAGCAATCCTAAAAGTAGCGAGGAGCTGCAAGAATGCCTCCGCTTCCAATGAATTTCCATTGGCATTAAACAACTTAGGCTTCTTCCACTCATCCACAATTGCCTTGTCTTGCTTCTTGATTTCAGGGGTCAGAAGGTGATCAACACCTAATTCGGTCTTTGTCATTAAATCAGCCATGGCTTCTATCAAAACAAGACAGGATTTGTGCTTGCCCTGAAGGGCGGGGATAACAGCATCCTTAGTTTCGGGCAAATAAATTCCATTAAGTGAATTCAGAACCAAACGTGCTGGTTCACTTGTTTGTTCTAAAGCAATGTAAAGATCCTTAACATTTATTTTTATAAGGCTTTCTATAAAACTCAAAAGCCCTTTAGCATTTATTCTTAGACACGTTTATGTTTTACAAACATTTAGATATTAAACATATTTATAAAACTAAAGGGGTGTGAGAGGAAAACAAAAAAGAGAAAAACTAAAAGACTAAAAAAAATTAAAAAATAATAAATTCGAAGGATAAAAATAGAATTAAAAGTCGAAGGACTATCGATGAAACAAAAACCATTTAACTATAGCGACACGTGGCAGCATTATAGCGAAAACCACGCGCGGAAACTGAAATTATAGATTTTTATAGTCGAAGGACCCTAATCCGTGATTTTTTTGACACAAAACGTGATAGTCGAGAGACGAAAAAACGATTTAAGCCTCAAAAACATATGAAGGGAAACCACCTCTAATTCAGGGCCCAACCTGACGTCAGCGCAAAACCGCTAAGCAGGAGCCTACTTACGGGAACCCAATATTAATTTATAGTGCAAGCTCGAGTTATCATGCAAACCATATTTAGCTCCAAAAATAACTTTGGAGAAAGCTACCCACACCCAATTCTACGTAACGTTGGTACGTCCTTTTGTCTTAAGAATTAAAATATTTGAATCACCACAAAGCTTTAATGCTAGTATGTTGGAGAGCTTTGACGGGTCCAGAGACACGTTGCGTCATATAGAGCATTTTATGGTAATAATGCTGAACTTTCGCATGGATGATCACTTGTAGTTTCGTACATTTTCTATAATCTTTAGAAGTAGTGCTTTGGCCTAGTTCAGCTAGTTATCCCTAAGATCTATCTCGAGTTTCAAAACAACATTGAGGAGCACCGCAAACATGTAGTTGTTGCGTATTTCAAGAAACTGATTTTATCAGGGCCCTTTTGTTTGAAGAGATGTTGATGACGAAAGCTTGAAATTTTGGCATGATGTTAATGCAGGCAGATGCCTAGGTTCCCCTCTAGAAGGTTATGCATCATCACCAACTTTTAAACGGTGCACTCGGTTTACGTAATCGGGCTTCAGTCCCGACCTACTTAAGAGAAGATTTGCAGAGCAAAGTGGTTGAAAAATTTCATTTGTATGAAGTAGCGAGGTTTGAGCTTATAAAAGGCGCTCTCTGCATGAAAAATCATCTGCGAATAAAACATATGGTTGACAAAGAATTGTTGATGACTTCTCATGAAAAGGATATGAATAAGCTCAAAACTGATCATACTACTGAACTGGATGCTGACATATCCAACTCCAAAGGTCTGCCAAATTCTCTTACCCTTTGTGAGGCAAAAAATAAAGAATTGACCGAGGAGATAGCTAAACTGAAGAAATATTTCGAGGAGGAAAAAACTGATGTTGTTACTGATGCCGAAGTTGAACTTTCAATAGACATGCTGACTGCTATTAACAATGGAAAAGAAGAAGCATCCATTCTTCTTCTTTGAGAACTTCACTCTACTTATTTGAGAATTAACCTCACAAGTTTTTGGAACGACATTCCCATCAAAAAGCGTTCAAGTGAAGCTTTCGATCCTATCCTCGATTCATCATCTTTAGAAGAAGAATCATCCGGCGGAGGATGAATCCTCTGATTAACTTTATCGTTTTTTTTATTTGTGACATTTGGAATTTTCTTTTTGTACTTCAAATAATTAACCTAATCGACAAATGGTTTCCTTATTTTGTTATTTTTATTCTCTTCACATATTATCTGAAGATAAATTTTAAAATGAATATGACTTATGTACTTGAATTTTCAACATATAATTATAAATTGTAAGCTTAGCACTTCAAATACCTTAATGAAATTGGTGAATATGGTTGCACTTCGACAAACTCTCAATGCGTTATTAAGATTTGCACTTCGAAAAAACTATAGTATGCTTATTAAACATGGTTATTTCTTTGAAAAGTGTTATAAACACTTCAGAACATTCTACTCTTAACCAACCTCAAAGATGATCAATCTTTGATAAGTTTATAAGATAGTTTTATTCAAGAATGTGTAAACAACCATCGGGCAAAAACGAATTTTATTGATAATATTGAATATGTAAACAACGCCTCGTTAAAACCTTCCTGGGCCAATAGGATAGGAAAGAGTGTGTTATTTAAAAGTGAAAATTCAAAAATACAAAAACATATCTACTCCCAATAAAGCTTCAAGTGTTGTATATTCCGTGGATGTTGAAGTACCCTCCCCTCGAAATCACAAAGACGATACGACCGTGGCTTTATCCTTTCAACAACTATATAGGGCCCTTTCTAGTTCAGAGCAATTTTTATGAGGTTCTTTTCCTTTGTGTGAAAGAATATTTTTATCAACACCTTATCACCTTCTTTAAAATCTCTTCTCTTCACCTTCGAATCATATTTATTCCTCATAAGAGTTTGATAGTGGATTACATTCAAACGAGCTTGAACTTTTTTTTCCTCAATCAAATCTAAATTCGCCCTTCGAACTTCATCATTAGATCTTTCAGAATATTGAGTTATTTTAAAAGATGATATCGTAGATTCTATGGGGCTAACTGCATCTATTCCATATGCCAAAGCAAAAGGAGTTTCCTTTGTAGCCTCTCTATGAGTTTCCTTTGTAGCCTCTTTAGGAGTTGTCCGATAAGCCCAAAACACCTCTTGCAAATAGTTTGGCCATTTTCATACTGACCCCGTCAAATTTTTCCTTAAGCCATCTAAAATTGTTCTGTTTATTACCTCCAGTTTCCCATTAGCTTGAGGATGAAAAAACGTCGAAAAACATTGTTGAATTCCTTTGGAAGTACAAAATGAAGCCATCTCTTTATTATTAAAGTGAGAGCCATTATCTGTTGTAATCCTCCGAAGAATTCTAAACGACAACAAATGCTGTTCACAATAAACTTGATCACGTCCTTGGATTTTTTTGTAACCAAATCCAAGGATATTCTTCCTTGTAAGTGATATTTGCTAAAGAATCAGCCACCGTGTTACTCCCTCGACCAATATACCACAACAACATCGTCAAACAGAAGCATTAAATTCTAAAGTTCCCAAAGATATAAAATAATACGATCCTTTCTTGCTTCGGAAAATCCAAATAATTCATTTGCTAATGGTGTGGATAATAATCGCCTGAGGGTAGGCTGGTAATTTTAGTTGGTGTTTTAAGGTGGTGTGTGGGTGTTTTACTGTTTAGAGTAGAGAGTAGAGAGATAATTAAGCAGCTTGGTAGCAGTTAATTCTCATTACCCCTAGTTAATGCAGGTGGTTGGGTATTTATACCCTGATGTTGGGCCCTTATGGGCTTTCGGGTCATGTTTAATGGACCCGGGTCATGTTTAAAGACCCATGAGCTCTAAGTAGGAGAGCAAGTAGCTTAGTCAAGAAGTGTTTAGGTTTTTTAGTACTTTTGTCATAGTTCGAACAGCCCTATGGTCATAGGGTTCAAAGTCATCTGTCCGGTCTATGTGATCTGTTCGATACATGTCCATGTGATCTGTCCGGTATCCGGAGAGACTAGACCATTTGTCCTTGTACGGGGAGCATGCTGAATTCAGACTCATCAGGAGCCCCTTTTTTAGGTGTTTGAGCAAGTATCCTTGTCAAAGATCTGAAAAACAGTCCGACGCCAAAAGTGGTTTTCAATCCGGGCAGGTCCATGGGTTTACCCGCACAGATTAAACTTCACGAATTTAAAACGGTTTTTGCCAGAGTTCGTGGGACACGTGTCGCTCTCTGATTGGTTGCTCCAGCCGTTTTTTCACCTTGAATTTCGAACCCACCTTCTTCGAAAAGCGACCTCTTTAATTACAAATGGTGACATCAGCGTCGTCTTTTTAATCATTGCCAAACTTTTCGAATTCTCTTAGGAATCAACTTCTTTTTTCAGATTTACTATAAATTGAAACTCAATTTCTTCTGTTTTTACTATCTCTTTCATATTTACTCTGCAAATTTACTCAGAGCTTTCTCTCTCTAAAGAAAAAATTCCCTTGGTGGTTTATGTTTACAGCAAGGACTGCATTGATTAAAGGCGGGTGGCTCAATCTTTCGGAGTTGGAGAGAGCACAAAAAGTTGAGAAGGAGAGGTGAATCGCTGCAGGGCTACCTTCATCACCTGTTGACAGACCAGTCACCTCCGCCACAAAGTCAGATCGAGGCTCGTCCTCTTCTAAAGGTACTAAGCCCAAGAAACTATTTCAATCCACCCTCTCCCTTATAATCTCTAGTTCCTCAGTTCACGAGTCAGTGCCCACTGTTAAGCCAGGAGCGACAGCTACTAGTTTTAGAAGACCTTCTCCTTTCCTTGCTATGGGATCAGACACATAGCACTCCCCGGAGAAATTGGTTGTGAAGAGGGCAAGCCGGTTGGTAAAGGGGCAAGCCTCTAAGAATACTCCCTCAAAATCGGGGGCTAAAAATAGTAGTTCTGGGTCTGAAGTGCCTATCAGAGCTCCCCGGGAAAGGCCATCCGGTCCGGAGGCGAGCAATCTAGCACTCCCAAGAGAGACCTCTGCCTTAGAGCCCCAGCCTGAGACTAGAGGTCAAGAAAACATTGAAAACTAGCAGTCCGGAAGCCAGGCTGTGCCAAGTTTGAACCCTCCCCGGACCACTGCCACTGATATTCCTCCAACGATCATGGAGGAGAGAATGGAGGACTCTGCTGAAGAAGTCCCTTTTGAGTCTGAGTCCTCCGACAAGACTTGTAATACAGCTGCTGCCAAAAAAGTTAAAGGCAAATAAAAACTGTGTTTGAGGCATCCGGAGCTGCCGGAGTGTCTCGAGGGGAAGGTAGGGCCTTGTTTTCACAGGGTCGAGCTTAAATATCTCTTGGCCTTACAGAAGACCAAGTACGCCTTTATCCATACTGCTGATCTGGGTCGAATGCGCACGAAATGGGGGATCCCAGAAAATGTGAAGATAAGGATTCCCAAAGATCCTGAAACTCCTATGGATTGCAAGCTAAATGAGCTGGTTATCTTCACAGAGCTCTTCAATTGGGGACTCAGATTCCCATTGGACCCGGAGATCGTCAGATATTTTCACCTGGTCAAGCTCTGCCCGAGCCAGCTGAGCCCCAACGGTTGGTATACTCTGATGTCATGTATCATGGCATCTAGGCTGTCCGGGATCCCTCTTCCTATGGAAGAGTTCGCAGCAGTGGCCAACCTTTGCAAACATCACCAATTCCCCTTCTACCACTTCAATATGGGGGACAGTTTCAAGGCTGTTAATGATCTGTTGGAGTCGGAGAGCAAATGGAGGAGCCAATTTTTGTTTGTCAGTGGCGCTTGGGAAAACGGCAAGAAGATCAAGGCCGGAGAGAACCCAAGCCTCCTCAGAAGCAGGTGGAGGAGTGACCGTAAGTTTCGCACTCCAAATCTTTGTCCATTTCTTCTTTTTTTTTTTTCTTCTTAAGTTGGTTTAAATTAGCTGGTCTCTCTTTTGTTTTAACAGAACTGCCTAAGGAGTTCGGGGACTACTTGAAGGCCAGACAGGTTACCTGTGGCAAAATCAATGCCTGGGCTGCTGAGGAATGGGGGAACCGATTCCACTCCGCCTTCACCAGTGGGAACTTAGCAAGGTCTCACCTGTGGAACACCATAGGTCGGAGAGACCTGACTTGGGAGGAGCTGACCACCCAACCTTCTGCAGACACTGTACTTAAAAGGTCCCATGAGCCAGATTGGACACTCTTCCTGCCGGGCCGGGCCAAAGCCCCAAGCAAAATGAAAGGCAGGAAGAGAGGCAAAAAGGTTGCGAGCGATGCTGAGAAGGATGCCCCAACCACCCCGGAGGGGCCGGCCCAGAGCCAAATCGATGCTGCCCTCTTGCAAGTGGTGGAGCAAGAGACCGAAAGGCAGGAAGCAGACCTTCCAAAACCTCCAAGGGCTCCCAAGAGGACTCACAAACAAGAAGGTGAAGGCGCTGACCGGGAAGCCAAAAAGAAAAAGGCTTCACAGGGAGATGAACTTGCTCTCCGGGATCCGGAGCCTTTATTCCCAGCAGACCCTTCTGACCCAACGCAGGCCGAAGAGATCCCAAGGGACTTTCATACCGATGAGGTGGAAGGGGGAGATCTCAACCTCGATGAAGTGGACATCACCGGTCTAGGTGGGCTTGGTGAATACTTCCTTAGCCTCCCCAAAGATGAATTCGCAGGGCCTTATATTCCTCCGACCAGCTCCAATACGGTCAACTTCAATGGTAAGACTTTCATTGTTTCTAGTGAAAAAGACACCATATCCCATTCCTTGCTTAGCAATGTGCAGCCAGTACTCACACTGGAAAGACAAGTCCGGGGCCAAGCAGACATCATTAAAGACCTCAATTCTAAGAAGGAAAAGATGTCCGAAGACCTTCGCATTGCTACTGCCAACGCTGACATGCTAAAAAGAGTCAAGAGGAAAGCACCACAAAGGTTTCCACTCTAGAGGAAACCATTAGAGACCTCCGGGAGAAGCTGTCCGGTGTGGAGAAAGATCTTACCGCCTCAAAAGAAGAGACCAAGGCAAAGGACAAGACTATTACCAACTTGACCACTAACAAGATTACTCTTGAGAACGCAGTGTCCAAGGCTGCCGAGGAGAAAACCGCTTTGTTAAGGGATCAAGAGGCTACAATCAATACCAAGATCAATGCCTACGCCAACCAGATGATTAAAAGCGAAGAGTTATTGCTTGAGAGGGTGAAGTCTGACATGGTTCTACTCTTCCATGAAAAATTTCCGAAGAGGAACCTAGGGGACCTGTGGCGCTATGTAGATGATGATGACCTTCCATATCACACAATGGGCGAAGAGGATGAAGTCTCCAGTGCGTCCTCATCTGATAATGAAGAGAGGACCGGAGAGAGCGCAGACAGGGAGGAAGATGATCCCAAAGGCAAGAAGGTAGTTGAAGGGAAAAACGACTTTGAGGGCAAGGAGGCAGATGAGGGTGAGCCATCTTCAAAGGCTCAACCTTAACCCACAATTTACTTTGTTTATTTTTTATTCAAACTAAAGTCCTTGGAAGCCCAAGGCACTCTTTTTGTAATGGTGTCCGGTGCTCGACCGGACAGGTTTTTTGTGTTGTAGCTTGACTATTAAAAGTCCTTGGAAGGCCAAGGCAATTTTAAGTTGTTTTTCTCAATGAATATCTCTGTTTTGTATAACCATCGTCTTCTTTCATTGTTCGTTTTAGTTTTGATAGCCAGAGTTTAAGTAGCCTTTAGTTGTTGCATTATGAGAGTGTTTAAATTCTCCGGCTAGAGTTTAAATAGCCCTTAGATATTTCAGTCCGGATAGTATGATAAGGAATAGAACTTTAAAAACACTTAGAAAATTTTGAAGAAGGCATCAAATTTTATTCAACCACCCGGACAACTCATTAAAACCTCCCCGTGCCACCAGGGAGGAAAGAATATGCCCCCAAATATTTACATGGATGTTTAAACAAGTAAATAATTACACAAGAGCTATTCCAATTACATCCGGAGATGCTCAATATTCCAGGGATGAGTTGGAACTCTGCCATCTTTGTCTTCCAACCAATAAGTTCCAGGCTTGATTCTTTCAACCACTATATACGGACCTTCCCAAGTTGGGGCCAACTTTCCGAAGAGCTTTTCTTTAGTGTGTAAGAAGACCTTCCTTAATACTTTGTCCCCTGGTTGGAAATATCTTCTTTTAACTTTGGAAGCAAGCATGCTCCTCATCAAGCCCTGATAGTGTGCAACTCTAAGGTGAGCTTTAAACCGTCTTTCTTCTATCAAATCAAGCTGACTTCTGATTGCCATCTCATTAACGTGTTCGGAGAAGTTGTGAACACGAAAGGAAGGGAGGGTCTTCTCTATGGGGGCTACTGCATCCATCCCATAGACCAAGGCGAAGGGTGATTCTTGTGTTGCAGCCCCAGGTGTTGTCCGGTAGGCCCACAAGACTTCTTGCAGATAACTAGGCCACTTTCCAGCAGCCCCTTCCAAATTCTTCTTTAAACCGGACAGTATAGTTCTATTAGCCACTTCAACTTGCCCATTCTCTTGTGGGTGGAAAGGTGAGGAAAAACAATGCTGTATACCCCTTGAGGCACATAAGCTCTCTATTTCTCTATTGTCGAATTGTGGCCCATTGTCTGTTGTTATTTTCTTGGGGACACCAAATCTACAACATTTGTTGGATAGAATGAATTTTATGACAGCTTTTGACGTTGTCCCTGCCAGAGGGGCTGCTTCTATCCACTTGGAAAAGTAGTCAATGGCCACAATTATAGTTTTACGTCCTCCGCACGCCACAGGGAGAGGCCCTACTAAATCCAATCCCCGTCGAGCAAAGGGAATGGGCTCAGAAATTGATTCTAAAGGAATGGCTGGTACATGAATTTCATTGCTGTACCTCTGGCATGGGTCACACCTCCTCACCAATTCCTTAGCATCTTTCATGATTGATGGCCAGTAGTATCCGGAGAGTAATACTCTTCTTGTTAAAGCTCTAAATCCACAATGGACTGATCCCTCACCATCATGTAATTCGGCGAGGACCACTTGTGACTCATCATCCCCCAAACAACGTTGGAGAGGTTTAGTGTAGGACTTTTTGTACAACACTTCTCTCAATATGATAAAACCACGAGCCTTGTGTTTCAACGTTCTGGCTTGTGACTTATCTGGAGGCACGACACCGTCGGACAGATATTGCAGGAGAGGAAATCTCCAGTCTTGAGGCTGTTTCACTTGTATTTCAAAAATTTCCTCTTCTTTACCCTTACTAAGTTGAATAGAAGGGCTTTCAAGCACATGGATCCATGGGTATGACTCCGTATATGCTATGGTTTCCAATGAGTCTGCTAGTTCATTTTCTGCCCGGGGAATGTGCTCATAGACAACAGCTTTAAATTTTAGTGCTTCATTTTTTAGGAGGAGTAAATACTTCACAAGTTGCTCCTTTCTGGCTTCAGATTGGCCTAAGGCATGGTGGATAAGCAATTGGGAGTCACTCAGCAGCTTGACCCTCTTAGCCCCACAAATGTAGGCTAAGTTTAACCCAGCTATAGCTGCTTCATATTCGAACTCGTTATTAGATGCTCTGAAAGCAAAACAAATAGCCTGGTACATATTGTCTCCATATGGGGAAGTTAAACATATTCCTGCACCACATCCCATAGTGTTAGATCCACCGTCTGTTCAGACGATCCACATTTTCTTATCTTTTATATCAGTAGCTCGCTCTGAATCCCTATCGGAGTGGAATTCAACCAGAAAATCAGCCACAGCTTGGGCTTTCACTGCTGTCCGGGGAGCAAAGTCTATGTCGAAGTCCCCCAACTCTACTGACCACTTAGTCATTCTGCTCGAAATGTCTGCTTTTTGAAGGACGTTCTTTAAGGGAACAGAGGTCCGGACGATGATAGGATGAGCCTGGAAATAAGGCCTCATCTTTCTTGCAGCTATCACCAGGGCTAATGCCAATTTTTCAAGTTTCAAGTAACGCCTCTCAACTCTATCAAGCTTTTGCTGATGTAGTACACTGGATGGGGATGTCTATCTACCTCTCTTACCAGCACAGCACTGATGGGAGAACTTGAAACTGCCAAATATACGAAGAGAGTTTCCTCATCAACTCGTTTGAACAAAGTTTTGGGGGAGGACAGGTGTTTCTTGATTTCATTGAAAGCCTCATCACACTGTGGGGTCCACTCGAACCCCTTTGCACCCTTCAAAGTTTGAAAGAAAGGAGCACACATGTCCGAAGACCTCGAGATAAATCTGTTTAAGGCAGCTAATATCCCCGTTAATCGTTGTACTTCTTTAATGTTTCGAGGAGGCTCTATTTGGAATAGAGCATTAAGCTGGTCCGGATCGGGCTGTATTCCATGTTCACTTATGATATACCCTAGAAACTTCCCGGACTGCACTCCGAACACACATTTTTCAGGGTTTAATTTCAAATTCACTTTTACCAAGTTGGCAAAAGTTTCTTGGAGATCAGACAAGTGCAACTGCTCATCTACACTTTTTACCATCATATCGTCAATGTATACTTCCATATTTCTTCCAATTTGATCAGCAAACGCCTTGTTGACTAACCTCTGATAACTAGCCCCAGCATTTTTCAAACCAAATGGCATCACATTATAACAATGTAGACCCTGTCAGTGACAAACGTGGTATGCTCTTGGTCCTTCGGATCTACTTGAATCTGATTGTACCCGGAGAAGGCATCCATAAAGGAAAACAGCTTGTTCCCAGAGGTAGAGTCCACTAACTGATCTATCGGGGGACCGGATACAAGTCTTTTGGGCAGGCCCTATTGAGATCTGTGAAATCAATGCACATGCGCCACTTGCCATTCTTCTTCTTTACCAAGACAGGATTGGCAGTCCACAAAGGGTATTGAGATTCTTTAATGTGCCCCATCTTTGTGAGTCTGTCGACCTCTTGCATAATGACATCAGCCTTTTCTTTGGAAAAGGCTCTTCTTTTTTGAACTACTAGAGCTACATCTCTCCGGACGGATAAGTGGTGCGATATTACCTCTGATGGAACCCCAGTTACATCAGCATTGCACCAAGAAAAAACGTGATGATGGTCTTTCAAAAACTTTAACATTTCCTTTTTCAACATTGGTGGCATCTTGGACCCTATCTTAACACTTTTACCATCTTCCAGACAGTGTGTTTCAACCTCTTCGGCCGGTATCAATACTCCATGGGTCTCTCTGGGGTCATCAATTTCACCTTCACCCCCAGAAAGGCCCTCAAACTGCTATTGTTCATTAACACGGACTACCCCCAGCGTTCGAGGAGCTAGGGCAGTAGCATAGCATTCTCTTGCAATCTTTTGACTGCTCCGGACAACTCCAACCTGTCCCTGAACAGCATACTTCAAGCACTGATGGACTGTTGAAGCCACTGCGTGCATCCTAGAGAGCCAAGACCTACCTAGAATGGCATTGTAGCAAGTGGGACAATCCACCACAATAAAGAGTATTCTGACCATTTTCTTGAAAGGGCCCTTGCTCAATAACACCTCTTCTTCGAACTCTCCGATCACATCTGCTGAGCTGCCTGTGAAGCCCACGATTGACCTGTCCGAATTCTGAATTACAGCTGGGTTTTTCATTTTCTTGTAAGTGGTTAGGAAAAGGATATTGGCTGAGCTTCCAGTATCCACCAGGATTCGTCTTATTTCATTGCCCCCTATAGATGCTCCTATGACTACAGCATCCTCATGAGGGCCATTAATATCTCTCAAATCATCTTCATCAAAAACAATGAAGGGGAATGAGTTTGGTGACTAATAAGATGTCATGCCTCCTTCTAGCTGGGAGGCTAAAGTATGAACATGCCTCTTTCTTGAAGAAGCAGTAGGAGCTGTCATAGTGTCCCCTCCGAAAATTGTTAGTGACTCAAAAAACTTAATGAGTCCGGAGACCGATCTAGAACATTCCTCAATAGCACCCACTCTGTTTCGAGTTCGATCAGGGTCCAAGTATTCAGATTCCACATCAAACCTTTCAACTATAACCATGGCCCCCTCCGGAGCAGCATTACTTGGACCAACCCGGTGAGTGTTGTCAGGCCTGTTACCCCCTCTTCTTTTCACATAGGCCCCCAGCTTTCCCCTTTCAATCAAGTTCTGAATTTCTTGTTTCAATGCTATGCAATCATCAGTGGTATGACCAATATCATTGTGATATTGGCAAAAAGAGTTGTTGCGTTGCTCTCTGGAAGACTGCAGTGTTGCCGGTCTCCGGTAATGCACCTCATCCTTTGTTTTATCAAAGATAGTGGCCACGCTTTCTTTTAACTCAGCGAACCACTCCGGTTGGACCCATGGTCCTCTCTTGTTTCTGGATTGTTGACTTTGAGCAAGAGCAGCTGGCTGAGACTGAGCTTTTGCCCTACCATGGCCTTGTCCGGTTTCTCTTGCTTTGTTCCCGGGCTGATTTTGATTTGGAATTGGTGCCACTGGGGTGGATCTCACCTGCCTGTGCACCCTGGTTTTCTTTGTTTCATTGACGTTTATTTGTTTACCAACCTGATTCAGCAACCCTCCCCATGTCATGGCCTTCTTTCTGGTCACCGAATCAGCTAGATTTCCTGGGTTCAAACCCCATCTCAGGGATGCTATTGCTACTTGTTCGAAGCAATCAGCCAACCCATTCTTTGTGTTCAAAAAACGGCTGATGTATTCTTTCAAGGACTCATTTGGCTCCTGGGCACAATGGATTATTGTGTCTTCATTGCCCTTCAGCTCTTTACTCCCTACAAACTGCCTTCAAAAGGCCACCCAAAACGTATCAAAATCTTTAATACAACCCTGAGGCAGGCTGTTGTACCATTTCAGAGCACTCCCCGTGAATTATTGGGAGAATGCCCTACAAAGTAGTTTATCATCGTCATCAAAGTTCATCATGAAGTTCTTGAATTGCTCCAGATGGTTGTCCGGATCAGTACTGCCATCGTACTTCTCTATTTTAGTGCTGTCAAACCTCTTGGGGAGGTTTCCGGACAGAATTTTAGAAGACATTGGAGACTGCCTCCAATTCCTTCCACGACTGAAACAGTATCCTCATTGGGAGTTGCAAAGATACCTGGTTCATCGTGGAAAGAAAAGGGATCCATCAGCATCTTGTCCACATGCCTCAGGTTGTGAGATGATCCCTTGCCTATATGCCTTTTCATTCTTCCATGTCTGTCTCTTTTTCTTGAATATTTCTTAACCTGCTTTTGCTTTTTTCTGGTTCGGCCCTCATCGCTGCTAGAGGACAAGGATTTTTCAATTCCGTCGTTGTCCGAAGAGCTATCCGAAGATTCTGAGCTCGAGTCAGAACTCTCCACAGGCTTGGACCGGTGAGACTTTTTAGAACTGGCATGAGTCTTTTTGGTGCTCACATGAGTTTTTGAAGCCTCATGCTCTCTAAGGTTATCGGTGTGATGAGCAACTGATGCTTTGTATTTTTCTTTCACGCCCATCTTGGCCATTTCTTCCCTCAGAGCTTCTATTTCACACTTTAGCCTGTCACGCTCTTCGACAGTGTACTGATCGTTCTCTTCCACCACTTCGAGTAAAGCTGGTGGTAGCTCTGGATTGTCCGGATTCATTCGGACATATTTTTTTTAGCTGGTTTTGAATGCTTGATTCAGGTACCTCTTACTCCCACTGTGGTCGCCAATTTGGTGTGGATAATAATCGCCTGAGGGTAGACTGGTAATTTCAGTTGGTGTTTTAAGGTGGTGTGTGGGTATTTTAAGGTGGTGTGTGGGTGTTTTACTGTTTAGAGTAGAGAGTAGAGAGATAATTAAGAAGCTTGGCAGCAGTTAATTCTCATTACCCCTAGTTAATGCAGGTGGTTGTGTATTTATACCCTGATGTTGGGCCGTTATGGGCTTTCGGGTCATGTTTAATGGATCTGGGTCATGTTTAAAGACCCATGAGCTCTAAGTAGGAGAGCAAGTAGCTTAGTCAAGAAGTGTTTAGGTTTTTTAGTACTTTTGTCATAGTTCGAACAGCCATATGGTCATAGTGTTCAAAGTCATCTGTCCGGTCCATGTGATATGTCCGGTATCCGGAGAGACTAGACCGATTTGTCCTTGTACGGGGAGCATGCTGAATTCGGACTCATCAGCTAACAGCTGATAATCCGTTTCCAAGCGTACTGAAGTTGCTCCACAAATTTTTGCCAATCTTAAACCTGCCAGAGCAGCTTCGTATTAGGCTTCATTGTTTGAAGCATGAAAACCAAATTTAATAGACTGAATCATTGTTTCTCCAGTTAGAGCTATTAATTGAACCCCAACACTGCACCATGAAACACTAGATCCTCTAACTGTTTGGACAACCCACCTCAAATTTACTGGAGTATCCTTTTTACTTTCTTCCTCATCTGATCGGCTCGAATGGAATTCAATAAAAAAATCTGCCAGTTCTTGCGCTTTTATTGCTGTTCGAGGTGTAAACAAAATGTCATAGTCCCCTAACTCCACTGATCATTTGGTCATTCTCCCCGAAATATCAGGTTGTTGTAAAACATTTTTCAAAAGGAATGAAGTTCGGACTTCAATTGTATGAGCTTGAAAATATGGACGCATGTTTCTAGCAGCAATCACCAATGCTACTGCCAATTTTTCTAATTTTATATATCTCTTTTCTACTGCCACCAAAATTTTACTAATGTAATACACCGGCTTCAGAACTCTTGAATCCTCACTAATTAACACTGCACTCAGTGCAAAATCCAATATCGCGATGTACAAAAAGAGCTTCTCCCCATTTCGAGGTTTTGACAAAATTTCTAGTGATTATGGCAAATTTTTAGTGTTTGTGAATACTAACTCACATTCCGATGTTCATTCAAACCTGCTTGGTCCTCGTAAACCTTGAAAGAAAGAAAAGCATTTATAAGAAAATCTAGAAATAAATCAATTAAGTGCTGCTAACCTTCCTGTCATCAAGCTGAATTCATTGTTATCAAGGCTTTCAACTATTCTGGGTCAGCTTCTATTCATTTTTCACTGATGAAAGACCAAAAAACTTCCCCCACCAGACTCTGAATGTACATTTTCAGGATTCAACTTTAACATGATTCCCACTAAATTCAAAAAATCTTCCTCGAAATCATCAAGCTGCACTTCATCCGTTGAACTTTTTACCACCATGTCATCTATATATACTTCCATATTCCTTCCGATCTGAGTAGCAAAAGTTTTGTTCATCAACCTCTGATAAGTGGCTCCAGCATTTTTCAATCCAAAGGGCATAACCCTATAACAATGCAAGCCCCTATCAGTTATGAAAGTTGTGCATTTTTTTATCTTTTGGATCCATTTGAATTTGATCATATCCTGCAAAAGCGTCCATGAAAGTTAAAATTTTATTGCCTGAGGTAGAGTCAATCAACTGATCTTTGGGACAAGCGCGATTCAAATCTGTAAAATCCACACACATTCTCCATTTCCCATTCTTCGTTTTTACCACTACCGTATTTTTCATCCACAAAGGATACTGGAACCCCTTTATGTGTCCGAACTTAGATAATCGATCCACCTCGGCAACAATCCCTTCTGATTTTTCCAAGGGAAATGCTCTTCTTTTCTAAATAACCGGCTTGACCTTCAGATCAATAGTCAAGCTGTGACGAATTACCTCAGTTGGTACTCCTATTACATCCTCTGTCCTCCAGGCGAAGACATCCAAATTAGAACATAAAAAATTCAACAGTTGTTGACGTAGAAGCGGGGTAAGTAAAGTTCCAATTCGAAGCACCTTTCTTTCCGAAAAAGTAAACTCCTCAATTTCTTCACTTACCGTTAAAGACTCTGGGGTTTCCCTCAGATCACAAACCCTTTCTTCCAAGTCTGAGAGCACCCCTTCTAACTGCTATTCATACATTTAGTCTCCACTGTTGGATCCTCGGATCCGAAGTGCAGTGATATAGCATCCCCTAGCTACTTTATGGTCGCCTCGAACGACCCCAATCCGATCTCCAATCACATACTTAAAACATTGATGAACTGTGGATACAACCCCATACATTCTTAAAAGCAATGATCTTCCAAAAATAGCATTGTAACTCGTGGTACAATCCACCACCACAAAAAGTACCTGGACATTTTTTCTTAAATGTTACTTTTCCCAAACTCACTTCACCCTCGAGTTCTCCAACAAAACGAGCTCTTACACCCGTGAATCCTATAATTATTCGATCTGATTGAGAAATCCGAGGTGGATTCGTCATTCTATCATAGGTGGACTAAAAAAGGACATTAGCAGAACTGCAAGTTTCAATCAGCACACGTTGAATTTCGACGTCAACAACCTCTGCTCCAATAACCACAGCATCTTCATGTGGTCTTCATGTACCTCGTAGATTATCCCCATCAAACAAAATGAAAGGAATAAATTTCTTTCCATACAAACGTGTGGACATTTTCCCTTCAATTTGAGTTGTCAAGTTGACAACATGTCTCTTCCTTGAACTATCCGAATTACCATTCATCGAATCACCTCCGAAAATAGCTAACGATTCAAAGAATTTACATAAATCCCGCACATACCCCTTTTCTATGGGATCCTAGACTGCCATCGGAAGCAATCTGTTAGGATCTTTCTCCACATACTCAGAAGAAGCATAAAATGGATCAACCTTTGAATCTAAAATCATCAAATTCTCAACTGCTGCAGCCTTCGAAGTTGATGCAACATTAGTTTTCGAACCGTTCCCTTGCAACTTTACATAAGTCAGGAGCTTTCCATTTTCGATCAAAGTTTGAATCTCTTTCTTCAAATCAATGCAGTCATTTGTATCATGCCTAATATCCTCATGATATCTGAAATACTTGTTATTCTTTTCCTCCATTGGCCTACCAATTGGAGCCGACTTTCTAAAATTTACGAAGATTTTGGTCTTATCCCAAATAACAGCTAAATTCTCTGTCATATCAGCATAATACTCTAGTTTGACCCATTGATTTGGCCTAGGCCTGTTATAGGTATTAGATGGAGTGTGATTTGAATATCGACCACCACTAGGAGGCAAAATTTTGTTCTTTTGTCTTAACTACTTATTACCATTTCCATTCGAGGGCTTCCTTGGTTATTAACCTCCTGACTCAAATTCTTTGGAGTGCTAACCGGTCCTTCTCGGACTCTAGTTGACTCCTCAACTTTAATATGATCCTCAACTTGAGCCATCAAAGTTCCAAAATTTAAGGCTCTTCTCTTCGTAATCTCATTCGCCAGATCTCCTGGCAATAATCCTTGGCAAAAGGCTGTCATCGCCACATTCTCTTCATAGTTGTCCAAACTAGCTTTGGTCAAAACAAATCTCTTCGTATAATCCTTTAACTTCTCACCAGGTTCCTGCTTGCATTGAATAATGGTATCGACATTTGCTCTCATTTCTTTGCTCCCCACAAAATGCCTTCAAAATGCAGTATAAAAATCCCTAAAATTTGAAATGGACCCCCTCAGAATCCGATTATGCCATTTTAAAGATGTTCTCTTAAAATTCTGCGAAAATGCACGACTTGTGAATAAACATGCGATTTTGGTACTATAAATAACATGCGAGACTTGTGAATATATTTGGATAGACCATTTCTAAAACAACGATGTGAGATATTTACATAATAGTGACTACTATGTTCCGGTTGGTTTCGTTGGCTTAGTTGGTTGCCTTGTTGGACGATTGGGCTTACGTGATGCCCATTCAATTATAGTTGTATTAAACATATGGTTCCACATATATCAAACCATTCAATTCAATGTATATTAAGCATTGAATTTTATGTTTATTAAACGTGCGATTTGAGGTTTACTGAATGTACGATTCCGGGGATACAGAACATGTTATCTCTAATATAATAAACCATTATATCCAATTATAATCATCTATCCAAGTATAATAAACAAGATATAACCTACAATATATAAATTTACAAATATAAAGTATAAAACAATATATACATTAAAAGTTAAATCTTAATCTACTTAAGATGCACTTACATATTTGCGCACTTATATCCTCGATATTGCCTATATCTCCTTTGCATGTGATACCACTTGTTGTTGCACTATTGGGTTCAATTGTTGTTCTTGTGGTACCAATGGTACTTCTTCATTAAGTAGTGGTGCTGGTGGGACTTCTTTCTCGACAGGAGGTGTTGGTGTTATTGAATTAGTTTTTTTATCATAAATAGATAGAGCAACTATTATGTCAAGGTCTCGTTTTTCTAGCTCCTAAAGTAATTTGACTATCAGTTTCGCTTGCACTTCAATTTGTCACAATAACGGCAAATATATTGGTGTGAGATGTATGAGACTATAGCAATACGAAATCTATAACAAGCAAGACCAAAAGAGACATATACTTATTTATTTCTTATTTATTCTAAAAAAAGCGATGGATATGGTAGAAGTCCATAAACGAGTTGTACGTATTGTTTTGTCTTTTACATTCAAGTATGAAGGTGGTTGTATTATTTGTTCCCATTGTAACATATAAATTTCGATTAGTCTCAGCATATTGATTCGAAGTGTTTCCTTTGCACCATGTAGTAGAATGAGGAACATTATCCCTTTTAGATTTGATTTCTTTTTTATGTTTCCGCGACTGCTCTCTGTCTAATTCCTCTTTCGAAGAACCCCTGTATCTTTTAAAACCCGAATGTGAGATTTCAACCTTCTCATCACTAGTGGTATATACTTTTGCTTATTGTTTTTCCCTCTGCGAGATGAATATCGCTCTTTAGGAGACACAAAACACGGTTTTTTATGCTCAATTTTAGCTCGTCGATCATTACAGGATCGATCAAGATTTGGTCTCCCATCTGAGTCTTTTTTGTTTCTTGTCTAACCTGAGATTTAAGCTTCGCCGAGTGGATCTTCTGTTCTATTCGTTCATACTTTTCATTTAACGCATTTATCTTATCTAAAAGCTGGTTCATCAATGTCAGATTGAGTTTGGATCAGATATGATCCATCAATGCCAAAACTTAACCTTAAAGTGAAATTTGTTACAAAAAATGACAAATTTCTCTTTAGTCATTTACAATTAAACATAGTCACACATCCTTTTTAAAACTTACATCATATATAATTCAAAGACTAAACTTAATAAACACCATGCGACGACTGTTGTTCGACCTAATGGAATATCTTTTTATATTGAATACAACAAGGTATAGCACATAAAAACATGGTCAATCATGCATTTCTACTGTTTAATTTCAATGTTAGTTAGATTAAGCTTTCAAATTAAATTATTTTGAACCATAAAAACTTAGAGGAAAAGGATAGATTCAAACTTATTATTTTCCCTACAACAGTAAGTAAAAGGAAAGTAAGCTAATCCTCAATCCACGTGCACTTACGAATTGAATAACAACTTTACAACCGTCTAACAGCCATAACCATAAGTGTCATACAAGAATCATCTCACACTTATTTAAAGTCTCATCCTCACCCTTTCCAAAACGCGCCATCCCAAATGCCTACGAAATACCTATTGATATGCAAGAAGATCTCTCGATCCCACAGTATCGAACTCAGTTAGTATTTTCAATTGGTAGGAGAGGAACGGGAGATTCCGCTAACTGCCCCGCCACCACCGGTAGAGAATCAACGTCAAGAGCCGGCGTTTTACTCTTTTCACTTTCAGGAACAGGCGAGATCGGAGAGCCAGATGATTTTGGCACCACTACTAAGGCAACAAGAAGCGTCAGTCTCCCTGGGAAACTATTTTTTTCAATTGGATATTCCGATGATCAACAAAGATGGAGGCCGCAGTATCCAGTGGGATCATTGCGTTCTGGTATCCAGTGGGATCATTGCGTTCTGACAGGCGAGATCCAGAAGCAGAATTGGCGGGGTGTCGTCCCCGTTCAAAAGTTGCTCGGCGTAACTACGGAAACTCACCGGGTAACGGAAAGGACGCCCACGTGCCTAATCCGTTCGCATGGGATACGTGAGTTTGAGTGCAAGAGACTGCCTGAAACCTTTGATTTCGGAGAAAAAGAAATCCATCAATTGGCTGTTTTTATTCTTGGCTGAAATGCGGGGTTGCTGCACTCTTGAAACGTTGTAGGAATTCTTGTAATTTCTCGATCTTTATGATCATCACTTCTTTCTTTGCTGAATAACTAATCGCCTTTTCAACTTCTTCTTTATCCCTCCCTCTCGCTCTACATATATAGATAAATTTAAGTATGATACCACAGTTGTAATGCTATAGTCAGGTTTGATATTCCTATATATAGTTGAACAAAAATAATAACGATGTTTATTATAATAAAATAAAATAATAATACAATTAATTATAAAAAAGCTAAATCATAGTCTAACTACGAGGGCCAATGCGAGGTCAAGATTTGAAACTTGTGCTTCTTAGAAATAACATCCCAAACCTATTAGGGAAAAATATAATCTACCAAGATGTGGTTAATGGATTCAAGAGAGTTACCACACAAGACACACTCTAAAGTTATCAGATAACCTTAATGCAAGGGGTTTGTCTCGAGTGGTAAACTTTCCCTAGATGGCTAGCCAGAATATGATACTGTGACCAAAAATGGTCAACTAGGGAAATGTTAAGGATCATAGTGAAGGGAAGTGAGTAATTCACTTCCAACGTCAGCCGTATAGAGCTTGGCAGTAATAGGTCTTAAATTCATGATTTTTCTCCACTTCCAACTCATTTAGAAGCCAATCAAGAGATTGTAGAGGCATTTATCTTTCTTCTTCTTACTGAGAACCTATTCAGTCCAAACAAAGGAATGATTGTCAACTAAAACTGACAAGAAATGTTTAAGGGTGACCGTCTGATTCCAAAATCTAAGGTTGTTCACATGCCATAGCAATGTAAACTTGGTCCATACAAATTTGGAACCAAATATTTTCATCGTGGGCACATACTACATAAATCCATGACAGAGTCAGATGAGCTCTTTGAGGACCCAAATGTGGATGATGAGGACCTATGACCAATACACATGACGGGTAAAAAGGATAACTTTGATTAGTTGTAGCATACCGGTTTATGAGAGCTTTTTAGAAGTCTATAACTTAATACAATTGAGGATTTTATGGAAGAAAGGCTTGTAATTATTTTAGGAGATGTGAGAAGTTATAAGGGGTACGTCAAAATAATGAATAGTGAGAGAGCCATCCTTAAACAATGATAAAGAAACGATGGTATGACGGATGAGTTCGAGAACCCTCGAGAGCTAGATGTGACTCTTGGAACGGTTGAGAAAGAGACCTGATACACTGGAAAAATCCTCAATGCCTTTTTTGGAAACAATAATGGAGTATATATGAACACAAAAATATTAGATCATCTGTAAAATAGAGATTGATTATTTTGAGTTTAGGGTATTTCTAGTGAAAACTAATGAGTGATGTTGGCATTTGTCTATTAGAATGCTTGAAATCACCTCTATAACAAGAACAAAAAGAAATAGGAACTGAGGTTCCCCTTGACGCAACCCATGCTTGCCCTGGAAAGTGCCAAAATTATTTCTATTGGTGTTAATAGAGTAATATGGAGTTGAAATACATTGAATAATTTATCCAATCATACGAGTGTGGAAATCCATAACATAGAAAACATAGAGGAGAAGGCTCTAGCAAAGTTTATTAAAGGATTTTATCAGATCAATCTTGTATACGATACGAGGACTCTTCTTATTGGTATGATACCCATGCACAAGATCCTCAGTAGGAAATATATCATTAAAGAAAAAATCCAAAGCTACGGTTCCCGCGCTTAAGCCAAGTGTTATGGGACTTATATTTGAAGAAATATTCCTCAACACGGCTATATAATACATACTTTTTCGAAGCGATAATTTTGGCTTTGGTATAAGAAGGGTTAAAGGGGTCGATAGCCAAGTTTGTTGGGCTTGAAGGATAAGGGACTAGGTATTATTAACACACTCTCTCGTTGAGGGAGTAGAGCACGAGTTGGAGGCACTTCAATTTCGTAGTGGTAAAAGAATATGGGAAGCAATCACTCTAGTGGCTGTTGACAAACACAAAGTCAATGTTTTCAGAGATTCGATTATTATCTTGTTTGTTGGACCAAGAGAATTGGAATTTGGTACCCCGGAGATCGCAAGCTCACTATTATAGCAACAATTATTAAATTCGTTAATTGATAAAGTTAAGAGGTTGAAATTTCTCGATCGATTCTCTGGTTTATAGATGGTGTTAAAATCACTAAAGACAATCTAATGAGTACCTTGGCGATTGGAAGAGATTGATAAAATTTCATACCAATGAGGGTAGTGCTCAGAGGAGTTATTGAACCCATAAATAGGAAAAAGAGAAAATGAAGTTCTAGAAGATATGTTGGTAATAGATCAATCAATTATCTGAGAGGTCATATATCTTATGTTTATTGTAAAAACACTCGCATTCTAAACGATCCAAATTCTACCTAACATGTGCATACTATGATTGGTCTTATAGTTCCAATAAGGAAGCATATAGTTTATCATTCTATAAACATTAGTATTTCTAACTTGAATTTTCAATAAATATGATTAGAGAAAATATATTCGAAAACATTATTTGAACGGATATGGTGTGTAATTTAACGTACATTCCATGAAGCAATAATCATAATTTCATAATAATTTCACAATTAACAATTAAATTATTGATATTTGGTGAGGCCAAAATCACTATAACTTATTACAAAGATCTGTAGAAAAAGCTCGTATGAAATTGAAACAACTAAATGAAGAAAACTTGTATATTAATTGTAGTATGGATTATAAAAAAACGTATGCTGCTCCTACTGTCTTCTCTCTAGTTTTTACCTATCTTACAAATGCTAAATTAAATCAATTCATAATATTCCCAATTGAGAAAGGTCTTAGGTTGCTAGCTTCTTATTGGTGCAGTCTTTCATGGTCATCCAATTTTTTTTCCAAACGAAGGTATATCTTAAAGTGTAGCTTTTTTGTACGCTGTCAGACCATGCTTACGTACATTATCAAACATGACTTACGTACACTTCAACGACACTCGGGAGATGAGGTATGATAGAGGTTAGGTGTTAGTTAACTAATGATCATCGGGGTGGCAAACAATGTTTATCTCGAGCTAATTGTGCATATTCACAAGCCACTACTTTCGGACTGCACCAATGGATTCCTCCTCAACGTGCCAATTTTGGATAACTTGGCCTTAAGTGGTAGCGAAGCGGAAATAGAAGAAACAGACAAGGATAAAACCCTAACCCTAGGTTAGAGAAATAAAGAGACTCAGAATAATAATTCTCAAAATTCAATTAATCAAAGTCTGACGGCAAAATAGGGTATAAGATGCTTTATATAGCATGACCCAAAACCCTAATTCCAAATAAGGAAATTTACATAATTGTTTTAAAATAAAATAAAAAAATAAAATAACGCTAAAATATTAAAACTGGTTTTTGAAGGCTCTACATGTCGAATCTGGGTATCAAACTTTGTGACATAGTCACATTTTTAAAATCTGATGGACTCGTCGAAATCTTCGATTTGAGTACCTGTTTGACCCAATTCTAATACCTCGAATTCGAAACGTTGAAACATTGAAAGAACTGAAAAAATATTAGCGTATTCACCGCCAATTTCAATTGATACCAGCATAAGGGTGTGATAGGTGAGAATCAGAATGCTGCAACTCTTTTCAAGAAGTGGTTTCTCAGCTTTGTCCCTCTTTACCATGTCCTCGACATTACTGTGATCAGCAGTAACAAGATATACTTCACCCACTTGTTCTATGTCTGTTTTATAAACCCATTTACTAAGCACAACACCCTTGCGCGTGTAAAAAGTTGTTGTATTTCCAGTTCCATATTGTGCTTGTTGTATCACACCAAGACCCTTGCAATTCCTCTTTGTTGAATATTAGATGGCTTGTAATTATTTTAGAAGATGTGAGAAGTTATAAGGGGTACGTCAAAATAATGAATAGTGAGAGAGCCATCCTTAAACAATGATAAAGAAACGATGGTATGACGGATGAGTTTGAGAACCCTCGAGAGCTAGATATGACTCTTGGAACGGTTGAGAAAGAGACCTGATACACTGGAAAAATCCGCAAGGCCTTTTTTGGAAAGAATAATGGAGTATATATGAACACAAAAATATTAGATCATCTGTAAAATAGAGATTGATTATTTTGAGTTTATGGTATTTCTAGTGGAAACTAATGAGTGATGTTGGCATTTGTCTATTAGAATGCTTGAAATCACCTCTATAACAAGAACAAAAAGAAATAGGAACTGAGGTTCCCCTTGACGCAACCCATGCTTGCCCTGGAAAGTACCAAAATTATTTCTATTGGTGTTAATAGAGTAATATGGAGTTGAAATACATTGAATAATTTATCCAATCATACGAGTGTGGAAATCCATAACAAAGAAAACATAGAGGAGAAGGCTCTAGCAAAATTTATTAAAGGATTTTATCAGATAAATCTTGGATACGATACGAGGACTCTTCTTATTTGTATGATACCCATGCACAAGATCCTCAGTAGGAAATATATCATTAAAGAAAAAATCCAAAGCTACGGTTCCCGCGCTTAAGCCAAGTGCTATGGGACTTATATTTGAAGAAATATTCCTCAACACGGCTATATAATACATAATTCTTCGAAGCGATAATTTTGGCTTTGGTATAAGAAGGGTTAAAGGGGTCGATAGCCAAGTTTGTTGGGCTTGAAGGATAAGGGACTAGGTATTATAAACACACTCTCTCGTTGAGGGAGTAGAGTTGGAGGCACTTCAATTTCGTAGTGGCAAAAGAATATGGGAAGCAATCACTCTAGTGGCTGTTGACAAACACAAAGTCAATATTTTCAGAGATTTGGTTATTATCTTGTTTGTTGGACCAAGAGAATTGGAATTTGGTACCTCGGAGATCGCAAGCTCACTATTATAGCAACAATTATTAAATTCGTTAATTGATAAAGTTAAGAGGTTGAAATTTCTCGATCGATTCTCTGGTTTATAGATGGTGTTAAAATCACTAAAGAAAATCTAATGAGTACCTTGGCGATTGGAAGAGATTGATAAAATTTCATACCAATGAGGGTAGTGCTCAGAGGAGTCATTGAACCCATAAATAGGAAAAAGAGAAAATGAAGTTCTAGAAGATATGTAGGTAATAGATCAATCAATTATCTGAGAGGTCATATATGTTATGTTTATTGTAAAAACACTCGCATTCTAAACGATCCAAATTCTACCTAACATCTTAATGTGGTCTTGCTGTACCTCGTAGATCATCCTCATCAAATAAAATGAAAGGAATAACTTTGTTTCCATACAAATGTGTGGATTTTTCCCTTCAATTTGAGTTGTCAAGTTGACAACATGTCTCTTTCTTGAACTATTTGAATTACTAGTTATCGAATCGCCTCCGAAAATAGTTAACGATTCAAAGAATTTACATAAATCCTACACATGCTCTTTTTATATGGGCTCCTCGACTGCCATCAGAAGCAATCTGTTTGGATTTTTCTTCACATGCTCAGAAGAAGCATCAAATGGTTCAACTTTTGAATCTAAAATCATCAAATTCTCAGTTGGTGCAGCCTTCGAAGTTGATACAACATTATTTTTCGAACCATTCCCTTGCAACTTTACATAAGTCAGGAGCTTTCCATTTTTGATCAAAGTTTGAACCTCTTCCTTCAAATCAATGCAGTCATTCGTATCATGCCCAATATCCTCATGATATCTGAAATACTTGTTATTCGTTTCCTCCATTGGTCTACCAATTGGAGCTGGCTTTCTAAAATTTACGAAGCTTTTGGTCTTATCCCAAATCACAGCTAAATTCTCTGTCAGATCAATGTAATACTCTGATTTGACCCATTAATTTGGCCCTAGGCTTGTTATAGGTATTATATGGAGCGTGATTTCAATATCCATCACCCTTAGGAGGAAAATTGTTGTTCTTTTGTCTTGACTGCGGATTAGCATTTCCATCCGAGGGCTTCCCTTGGTTATTGGCCTCCTGACTTAAATTTTTTGGAGTGCTAACCGGTCCTTCTCGGACTCTAGTTGACTCCTCGACTTTAATATGATCCTCAACTTGAGCCATCAAAGTTCTAAAATTTAACGCTCTTCTCTTCGTAGTCTTATTCGCCAGATCCCCTGATAATAATCTTTGGCGAAAAGCTGTCATCGCCACATTCTCTTCATAGTTGTCCAAACTAGCTTTGGTCAAAACAAATCTCTTCGTATAATCCTTCAACTTCTCTCCAGGTGCCTGCTTGCATTGAATAATGGTATCACCATTTGCTCTCATTTCTTTGCTCCCCACAAAATGCCTTCAAAATGCAGTATAAAAATCCATAAAATTTGAAATGGACCCCCTTGGAATCCGATTGTACCACTTTAAAGACGTTCTCTTAAAAGTCAACGAAAATGCACAACACACCAGTCGGTCGTCATTTCAAAGTTTAGCATATAGTTCTTGAATTGTTAGATGTGATTATCGGGATCCTGCATCCCATCGAACTTCTCTACTTTGGAAATGTCAAAACGCTTCGGAAGCATTATACAGCGAATTTCACGTGTCAACGAAGAGTTTCTCCAGTCGACACCTTGAACAAACTGATCATCTATTCCCATAGTAATATATAGATTTCGATCAGTCTGAGCATACTCATTCGAAGTATTTCCTTCGCACCATGTAGAACGAGGAACATTATCCCTTTTAGATTTTCTTTCCTTTTTATGTTGCCACGACTGCTCTATGTCTGATTTCTCTTTCGAAGAACCCCTGTATCTTTTAAAACCCGAAGGTGAGCTTTCAACCTCCTCATCACTAGTGGTTATATACTTTTGCTTATTGTTTTTCCCTTTGCAAGATGAATATCGCTCTTTAGGAGACACAAAACGCGGTTTTTTATGCTCAATTTTAGCTCGTCGATCATCACAGGATCGATCAAGATTTGGTCTCCCATCTCAGTCTTTTTTGTTTCTTGTCTAACCTCAGATTTAAGCTTCGCCGAGTGGATCTCTTGTTCTCTTTGTTCATACTTTTCATTTAACGCATTTCTCTTATCTAAAAGCTGGTTCATTCGCACCTCAATGTCAGATTGAGTTTGGATCGGAGATGATCCATCAGGCCTATTTCCGTCTCTCTGTAAATCATCTTTCAAAGTTTCCATCGCCGATCAAAGCGAAGGATTGTTCTCGGGATTCATCATATTAATTTTGAACAATAAATAAAACAAGATTGTATCAAATTCGAACAGATAAAGTCACTGATTTTTTTTATTCAGTCCCCAGTGAAGTCGTTAATTTAGTGAGTATAGATTTTTCCTTAGAGAATTATAGAGAGATGAAGAGTTAGAGAGTTTTTAGAAAGAGAAAGTTTAAGTACAAATGAGTTCTGTATAAAAAATGTTCAACCCCTTTATTAGGTTAGCCTTGCCCTTTATATAGAGGAGCCAAGACTTAACCTTAAAGTGAAATATGTTACAAAAGAGAACAAAATGCTCTTTAGTCCTTAACAATTATACATAGTCATAAATCTTCTTTAAAACATATTTATATATAGTTTAAGGACTAAACTTACCTGATTTACAGTTTAATCCTTAACATATTTATATTATTTACAACTTAATCCATAAAATCCTACTTCCATAGTAAGAAACATGGTACTGTTTAATTTTAATGTTAGTTAGATTAAGCTTTCAAATTAAATTATTTTGAACCATAAAAACTTAGACGAAAAGGATAGATTCAAACTTATTATTTTCCCTACAACAGTAAGTAAAAGGAAAGTAAGCTAATCCTCAATCCACGTGCACTTACGAATTGAATAACAACTTTACAACCGTCTAACAGCCATAACCATAAGTGTCATACAAGAATCATCTCACACTTATTTAAAGTCTCATCCTCACCCTTTCCAAAACGCGCCATCCCAAATGCCTACGAAATACCTATTGATATGCAAGAAGATCTCTCGATCCCACAGTATCGAACTCAGTTAGTATTTTCAATTGGTAGGAGAGGAACGGGAGATTCCGCTAACTGCCCCGCCACCACCGGTAGAGAATCAACGTCAAGAGCCGGCGTTTTACTCTTTTCACTTTCAGGAACAGGCGAGATCGGAGAGCCAGATGATTTTGGCACCACTACTAAGGCAACAAGAAGCGTCAGTCTCCCTGGGAAACTATTTTTTTCAATTGGATATTCCGATGATCAACAAAGATGGAGGCCGCAGTATCCAGTGGGATCATTGCGTTCTGGTATCCAGTGGGATCATTGCGTTCTGACAGGCGAGATCCAGAAGCAGAATTGGCGGGGTGTCGTCCCCGTTCAAAAGTTGCTCGGCGTAACTATGGAAACTCACCGGGTAACGGAAAGGACGCCCACGTGCCTAATCCGTTCGCATGGGATACAACCGAGCGTGCTAAGGTAAAAAGCTCGGAAGATTTACAACCATAATTTCTGGTGGTGTAAATAAAATATAAAATAATTCAATTAAATATAAAAAGCTAAATCATAGTCTAACTAAGGTGGTGGGGTTGGAGGAGGATTCTTGGTTGGAAGATTTATTGCTGCACTCTTGAACTGAGTTACTCACACTTTCAAAAACCGTTTATAGGAGCTTGAAACAATTATATGAAGAAAACTTGTATATTATTGTTGTATGGATTATAAAGAACATATCTTGTTGTTGATATTGTCTTATCTCTAGATTTTACTTATCTTACAAATGTTATATTAACTCAATATATAGTATCCCGAATTGTGTTTACGAGCATGCTATCTAGGTACCTCATTAAAACCTTCATGCGTCACCAAAAAAAGGAAAGAGCATACCATCAGTCATTACATAGATTGAAAGAAAATATATACTTTGGCACAATTAATCTAGATACAATTTCAAACGCTCAATGTTTCATGGATGTCAAAGTGTTTTCCCCTCCAGATATTATTAGTAACGATCTAACCAGATCTATACTCAATTAGTTAAACGAAAATCCCTCGGAAACAAATTCAAGTGTCACTAAAGGCGTATGGATTGTATTCGTGAACCGATGGCAAGTGCTACATATTTTACCAACACTTAACATAATTAAGGTCGATAATATCTTACCTGTAAAATTTTTTGTTATTGTTTTATATTCATATCCACAATGTGTCGATCCTTCCCCATCAATATTATTTGTGATTCATTCTTTCCAAGGCAACGTAATATAGGTCTTCTTAATGATTTCTCGTACATAATATTTCTAAGGATTGCAAACCCATACGCCTTGAAACTTAGTTTCTTAGCCATCGTTTTATCAACTAGTGTAACCTAGTTAACCAAAAACTCTTTGATGTCATGCCTCTAATCTTTATCTTCACTTGTTGAAATTTAAAAGGCTTTGTTTGCAATATAACTCCGTTCGAAATTTATTTCTATCGAGGGACTCTCTTGTGTAAGTATTTACGGGCACCCTTCGGAATATGTTGTGGTTGCTAGAGAAGTGGCAATAGAATGTTTAGCCCTATGAAGATGTTCGTACTTGAGATGTAAAATAGTGATATTAACCCTCTCAAAGCTTCTAAGTATTTCATCAGATGATCTTTCTAGCCTCGGACCGTCCTGATACGTGATTCGCTAAAAGTTGTGAGACACTCACTAAGCGAACTCTTTTAGCGCAACAATTTTTTGTGAGCGTAACCTCGCCAAAGAGGCATTATATTATTCCTTGTTATTCGATACTATGAAGCCAACTCGAATTGTATCATATATCAGTTCCCTCATATGAGCTATTAACAGAACCCTTGCCCCACAACAAGAGCGCATAAACCCCCATCAGTCTAAATGACCCACTCAACTTTTGGTTCATCGCTAATAGGTTCCAACATCTTGTCGTTCAGAATAAAATTCAACTAAAACATCAGCCAAGGTTTGGGCTTTCATTGTCGTTCGTGACTAAAATTTAATATCAAAATATTTTAATCCAACTAACCACTTCGTCATTCGTCCAGATATTTTGGGCTTTTGTAACATATGTTTCAAAGGGAAAAAATCTCGTACTATTGTCAAATGTTCCTGGAAGTAAGATATCATTTTCTGAGCTACTGTAACTAGGTCAAAAACAAGTTTTTCCAACTTCAAGTATCTTTTTTCCCATCTAACAAGCTCTTACTCACATAGTATATTGGTCGAGGACATTTGTCAACTTCTCTTACCAATATCGTACTCAGAGCATAATCTGACACCGCTATGTAAATAAACATTTTCTCACAAATATTCAGATTTGTTAAGATCTCGGGAGAGGATTAATACTATTTAATTCTAATAAAAGCTTTATCACATTATGGGGTCCAACTAAAACGGCTTAGCTAACTCAACACCTGAAAAAAAATAACATATTTATCCAAATATCTGGATGTGCTCCCTCAATCATATACTATCACCTACCATTTCATGATATTTAGATAATTTGAGGAATGATTCCTTTACATGATTGAAGAAAATATAGTTTTTTGGTGCGTCAATCCCTGCTTCGACGAGAGAATGATTAAAAGGGTCCCCAACTAGTGCGGGTTTGGCTTAAAAAAAGATTATACGCGATAGAGAATATTTCACTAATATTATTGAAATCCTTTTGTTGAGAGAGAAAATGACGGGTTGAAGAAGACTAACTTTATCCGGGATAATCGACATGTCTTATGCCTGGATAGGTAGGTTTCAGGTCCCACCATTCTTTTCTTATAACACGAGCGAGATTGCAACATGTTAAAAATACGGAAAGGTTTTTTTGGCTATAATGTTTTTTATCTTTGGGCTAGACCATAAATAGTGATTTTGTAGTTGAGAGAGATATTTAAGGACTCTAACACGAAGAATAAATATATGTGATCAATATACTTGGCATGCCAAAAGAACACGTTTAATAACTTGAAGCCTCATTCCATAAGAAATATGCTTGGAGGTCTACGAGTTAATATAAGTAATAAATTTATAAAGTATGGGTCTACAATTGTTGTAGGATACCCGAGAGGTGATTACCAGAAATCCTAGGTAGCAGACTGGGAAAATACCAATGTCAAAACCTAAAATAAAAGTGATATTATATCAGAATG
Source organism: Limnanthes douglasii subsp. nivea (assembly GCA_036936605.1). Taxonomy (NCBI): domain Eukaryota; kingdom Viridiplantae; phylum Streptophyta; class Magnoliopsida; order Brassicales; family Limnanthaceae; genus Limnanthes; species Limnanthes douglasii. Next base: position 64,553,280 of record JAUPFV010000003.1, on the reverse strand, counting down.
AATCACTAACACTAGATAAAAAGATTTGATTTTTCCTAAGGTTGATATTGAGGCCTAAAGAGGAAACGAATTCCAAAAGTAACTCATAAACAAGTTTGATGGAGTTGGTATCTCATGAGGGAGAATAAAAGACATATGGCAAAATTGTAACGAAATAGTTTTATTATGAGAAAATTATAAAGAAATAGTTGTATTAGGGTAGAATTGTAAAGAAACCAACATAGAAGGTTATTATAAAGAATTAGACAAATATAGGGACTAAAGATGTAATAAGTAGGAATTAAAGCGTGTGGGACCCATAATTGTACTATAAAAGGACCACACGCGTTTTATAGATCCTATGATGAATATAATATTACTTTCTCTCTCTACTTAGTCTCGCTATTACTTTCTCTCTCTAAAAAGATTCTAAAACAAAGGACTTAATTCTATTTTGACACTAAAAGATTCTCGTAACACAAAATTACCCTGGGGAAACGAAAGGACTTAATTCTATTTTATAGATTCTATTTCGTCTGTGGGAAACGAAGATTATTCTAACGTCAATCACTTCCTGGAAATAATTCATAATCCGAGCAGAATTATGGAAGAATAAGGGGACGATTTTGTTAATAACTGCGAGGAGAATCTGGTGGGTGACAATTATCGAAATGACATGGAGTACGAGGCACGTGGGGGCCAGCGCGCCGGAGACACCTTCGATGAATCGAATCTGCTGACTCGAATGAACGAATTGTTGCTGGAGATTGAAAGATTGAAGGTGGAAAAAGAAATTGTTCAGGCAAATCTTCGCTCCGAGGTGAGAAGGGAGCCAGATAGTGGAAAAGAGGAGCGTGAAGCCGATTTCGTCCTAAAACCAGGGATGATAGATATAGAGGATACAAAAGACGATCTTCGAGAAGGAAAGAAAAATGCCGTCTGGAGTCTTCTGACTCGAGTGATTATTCTCGTTACAGCTCGTCGGAGGCATCTCCTAGGCAAAATCACAGAAATAAAAGACATGGTCGAAGACACGCAGAACACCGGAAGGGAAGGAGCTCGGAGAGGAAATCTACGAGGGAAAATAGTTATCATACTTGAGTTAATGAGCGGGGTTATGCCCAAGCAAAATTACAACCAAGGGGCAAGGCCAATTTCGAACAAATGGGTTCGACCAGACTATTTCGCGGAGTTAACGGAAAACGTTGCCACGATATTTGATAAGGCAAGATCAACAGTGCCGTTCAGAATACCTTTTCCTATTCAGACTCCGAGGGAAAGCAGAAGTGTTAGCAAGTATTGTTAGTATCATTAGGATATTGGGCACGATACTAAGGACTGTATTGCTTTGAAAAAAGAAGTGCAATCTTTGATCGAGAACAGAAGGTTCTTAGAGTTTGTGAAAAAGCACTCCCAGAAAAATGCTGTGGTAAAGGCTGTTCCAAAAATCGCTGATACAGCCATGGTGATTTCCGAGGAGGTTGATGTTTTTGATATTACGAAAGAGTATCTGGATCCCAAGGAGGGGAGGAACAACGTGAACATGGTGGAGGAGATTATTCCGAGAGGGAAAGTAAACGACCTTTGTGCTTTCTTTGAGTCACTGGCTATATTTGGAGGAGATACCATCGCAGGGAATTCTAATAGCTCGCGTAAAAGACATATGGTCAATTTGACCACTCAGATTTAAGCAGCGGTGTCAGCACAAATGCATCGCTTACCTACCCCCATCATATGTTTTGATGATGATATGCGAAATATCGCGGGCCCGCACGAAGATGCGGTAGTGATTGCTACGGGTATTATCAGAGATCAAGTTTAGAAGATACTTATTGACACGGGAAGTTCCACAAAAATTTTATTTATGAGCACATACAGGAGAATTTCTGACGCACCTGTTATACGACGGTCCGACAGAACCATAGTGGGGTTTACCGGAGCCACAACAGTGGTTGTTGGAAAATTTCATTGCGTGGTCGAGCTAGGTCGTGGGCCGTTTAAGAAGGAAGTGAAAGTACTATTTATCGTTGTTGACGCACCAACTTCATATAATGCGATCTTGGGTCGCTCTTAGCTGTCCCGAATGCACGGTGTAATTTCGACGGTGCACCAGTGTCTAAAATATGTGGTAGGAAACAACATCGGGACAATCAAGAGCAGCCAGAAGATGGCCCGAGAATGTTACCAGATAGCTTTATCCTCGAAGGGAGTTCGGGGAGACGTATTGGATAAGGCATAGCAATTAAAGGGGACTTCCTCGGAAATCATTCCATGCGATGATCCGAGGGAGACCCGCAGATTTTTGGTCCCAGAAGAGGATTCCGAGGAGCATAAATTTGGAGATGGAAATTTTTTGAAGATCGGAGTAAAACTTCATTTTGAATTCAGAGAAAAATTGATTACGTTTTTGTCTAACAAGCTCGACATGTTTTCTTGGTGTGCACAGGATGTGACGGGAGTACCATCAGAGATAATATGTTATAAACTTGCAGTACGACTTGATGTTCGACCCATTGTCCAGAAAAGGAGACCAGTTTCTCAGGAGAAGTCTGCAGGTATTCTTTCAGAGGTGGAAAGGTTATTAAGCATAGGCCACATTCGAGAGTCACAGTATCCCGTATGCGTCTCGAATCCAGTCTTGGTCAGGAAAAAGAATGGAAAATGGAGGATGTGCGTGGATTTCACAGACCTGAATAGAGCTTGCCCTAAGGATCCTTTTCCAGTGCCCCACATTGATCAGTTAGTGGATTCGACTTCAGGTAATCGATTATTGTCTTTCATAGACGCATAGTCAGTATATAATCAAATTCGGTTAGATGCAAAAGATGAAGAGAACACGTCATTTATCACCGGGAGAGGATTATATTGCTACAAGGTCATGTCATTTGGCCTAAAAATGCAGGGGCAACTTATCAGCGCTTGGTCAACAGAGGAAAATTGGTAGGAATGTTGAAGCGTATATCAATCATATCCTTGTCAAGAGTTTGCGGGACGAAGATCATTTTTCTGACTTGGAGAAAACTTTTAACAATTTGAGTAAGGTCAATTTGAAACTGAATCCGGAAAAGTATATTTTTGGGGTACGATCGGGTAAGTTCCTTGGCTATATGATAAGTGAAAAAGGTATAGAGGCTGACCCAGAACAGATAAAAGCTTTAACAACCATGACTCCACCTCGGAATATCAAGGAAGTCCAGATCCTGACAGGGAGATTGACAACACTGAATAGATTCATTTCTCGCTCATCGGACAAATGTGCACCTTTCTCCAAGGTATTGCGCAATGCGAAACAATTTAATTGGATCGATGAGTGTTTAGTAGCTTTTTGCCAAATTCAAGAATATTTGCGTCCTCTGATATACTATCTAAACCATTGGTGGGGGAGAGATTAATTGTCTACGTGGCGATATCAGATTGTGCGGTCCGTGCCATTTTACTCCGGGAAGAGGACACTGTTTTGAAACCCATTTACTATGTCAGTAAAAGTTTGTTGGATGCTGAGAAGCAATATCTTAAGTTGGAAAATGTATCTTTGGCTTTGGTAATAGCCGCCCGAAAAATGAGACCTTATATCCAGGCACATACTATTATTGTTCGAATGACATTTCCCCTGAAAGGTTTGTTACAAAGGCCCGATATATCTGGGAGGATGACGAAATGGTCAGTCAAATTGGGAGATTTTGATATAACGTTCGAGCCTCGGACGGCGATAAAATCCTAGGTTTTCGCTGATTTTTTGGTTGAATTCCACTCAGAAAGGGATGACATGGAGACTATTGACCACTTTGATGACACAAAATGGTTGGTTCGAACAGATGGAGGGTCAAATAACTTTGTAAGTAGTGCGGGTGTCCAATTAATTTCTCCAGAAGGGATAGCCATGTTCCAAGCTATTCGATTCGGTTTCAAGGCAACTAACAATGAGGCAGCGTATGAGGCGGCATTGGCGGGTTTGCGCTTAGCTCGAATATGTGGGGCCAAATAGATTAAACTGATCATTGATTCACAGTTGGTGATAAATCAAGCTTTGGGTGACTCTGAGGACATAAAAGATAATCTGATACAGTATCTGAAAGCATTAAAAGATTTGTTTACTGAATTCGATGGGGTTCAGTATGAACATGTTCGAAGAGAGGCAAATGTCGTCCCAGATTCTTTGGCTACAGCCTCGTGAACGGAGGGATACCCATGGGTCTTGATTCAGGAGCATCATTCAGTCATGATCGATGCAGAGCATTCAATGAACATTAAAGAGGTAAGCAATGTGATCATAAATGATTGGAGCTCAGAAATTATTGACTTCTTGGAAAAAAATACTTTACCCGCTGGAAAGTACGAGGCTAGGAAGATCAGGTTCAAGTCTCATGGGTATATCATGTTGGGAGGCGTTATGTATAAGAAATCTTTGAGTCGACCGTTACTAAAGTGTCTGAACAAGGATGAGTCACAATTCGTCATGTCCGAATTTCACGATGGGGAAGGTTCAGCCCATTGTGGGTATAACGCGTTAATTCGACGGGTGTTTCTGGCTGGTTATTATTGGCCGACTATCTCTTCGGATGTGAAATACTTGGTAAAACGATGTGATATGTGTCAGCGTTATGCAAACGTAATCCACAAGCCTGGGATGTTCTTGGAGAGTATTTCAGAAGCGGTTCTATTTGACAGGTGGGGCATTGATTTAGTTGGGCCCCTACCAATTGCGTCTGGAGGAAAACAGAATATAATTGTAGCGGTGGATTATTTTTCTAAATGGGTGGAAGTGGAACCCCTAGCAGGGACGAAAGCAAAAGATGTTATCAAATTCGTCGTTTCAAATATTTGCTGTCGCTTTGGGGTACCAATGCAAATCACAACGGATAATGGACCTCAGTTCGACAACAAAGAATTTAAAAGCCTTTGCCTTTCCAGGGGCATACGATAATACTTTTCTGTCCCATTTCATCCCCAGGCTAACGGTCAGGTGGAAGTGACCAATCGAACAATTCTGGATGGGTTGAAAAAGAATTTAGAGGGAAAGGCAGGAAGATGGCCTGATTATTTACAAGAATTATTATGGGCTTATAGGACAACGCCTCAAACTGCCACTGCTGCATCTCCGTTTGCATTAGTGTACGGTATGGATGCAGTTGTCCCTTCGGAGATTGTCTTCCCATCACATCGTGTGACAACTTATACAGAAGATTTGAACGACCAAATCAGAACCTTGGAATTAGATTTAGTTGAAGAGAAAAGACAACGCACACATTTGAAGTCTTTGCATTATCAAACCCTAATGAGGAGTAGATATGCTTCTAAAGTAAAGCACAGAGATTTTAAGATGAGGCCTGGGTGTCTGATTTGAGTTTTATTTGGGTGAATTATCTCTAAACCCTTTTTCAGGCTCACTTGATATCTCTTAGAGCTCGATTCTTTGGGCAGTTTCTTGGGTGTCTTCTTGAACTTTGCCGTCCTCGGATAATTCCTAGATGGGCTCCATGACAGCTTTGTTTTCTCTTTCTTTTGCCTTCGAATCTTTCTTCTTCTGAGGATGGACAGACTTTTTTAGAGGAGACGTGGGACTAGGTGTCACAATGTTGGCCGAGGAGGACGGTTCTTGATTGGTGATTACTCCTTCGGTGTCTGGCTGATGGTCTTTGGTAGAAACCTCCTCCTTGGATTCACCCAAATGACTTTTAGCATGAGAACACTTCAGAAGATAAATTAATATGTCATTCTTAGTCACTTGCTCTAGAACCTCGTCTTGAGAAGGGGAGGGGGGGGGGGGGGTCATCAGTTCTTTTAGGGTCAACCGGTCAAGGGGGTTTAGCCTCTAAAGTCTGATCAAGGATAAATTGTTGTTCATAAAGCACAACCGAAATCTATTTTCCCAATGCTCTTTGGCCCATTCGTTCAGTTTGGTGAAAATAGTGGTGGCACTCTCCATGTAGTCTGCGTATGGTTTTGAGACACCAGTTATAGCTACAAAGACATTAAGTTAGAACATAATTATTCGAGGAGTCACCGTAGATGAAACAGTTCGAGGAATTATATTTGTTGGTCCACAGAAGAGATAGTTTGTGAGGATTCGAAGGGGTTGACTCTGAGCCTGTCTCCCAATGGCCCAAGAAGTAGATGAATTGTTGTCTCCACTTCTTATCAGCCTCCAACAAGTCTTTTAACACTTTCTGTCTTCGAACAAAAGTCAGTGAGTAAAAAGGGAAGAACGGGTTTCTGGCTAGACCAGACAGTCCGATGAGCTGCTCTAAGGAAAATTCTTGGCCTGAAATTCTCGATGCCATGATGCATGCCATCAGTGTGAACCACATATTGGGACCGTCTTGTGAAGGGCAGAGGTCAATCTTAGCGAAATACTCAATGAAAAATGGGTCTAAAGGAAATCTTAGTCCTAAATTCATAATTTCAGTATACACAACAAGTTCGTTATCCCTCACTGATAAAGGGGTCTCGCCTTCCGAGGGGAACCTGATGTCGATATACAAAGGAATGCACCATCGGGTCCTTAGCAAAGTTTCTTCCGAAGGCAAAAAATACTTGTACGATATGTTGTACAGAGCAACCATATGTTTGTTCTCGATCCATCGAATATTGTTGCCTGCGATGGCATCAAGTTCCAAGGGAAGCGTAATGTCTCCTTTAGATTTAGGGGCAATTCGGCTTGCTTGCTCTTCGGATATCGCCGGAGGAGCGATGGGCCTTTGACTAGATGACTCTGCGGGAATTTTGATGACTTTGTTCTAGATCAGCAATAGGAATCGATTGAGTCGATGGTTCGGGGTTATCCGAGGCGATTGCCTTTCCCTTGGCAGCCATGGCTCTGTTTCGCATCTCTCGGAGCTCGTCTTCGGTAATGGTATTCCTTCTTAGAGAAAATCGAGGGCTCCCAGTTGCTGTTATCGAAGGAGTAACTGGAAGGCTTGACCTAAAATTACCGGTCTTCAGAAGAGGGTTGTCAACCACTTAAGTTTGAGGGGGTTCTGGGGTACCCGATGACGTTCCCTTGGCACGTTTGCGCTCATGCGAATTATTTTTATCCTTATGATGTCTTTTTCTTTTCCCAGATGAGTGCTTATGGTGTTTTTATTTTCCCATTAGTCCGAGGGTGCTGCGATCGGAAATTTGATTTTGTTGTGATATTTTGAGGGGAATGATGGCAGTAGAGTTTTCTGGTGGAGGCCACAAACCGTAAAACGTTGTGATAGCAGGTCGGGGTTGAGGCTCAATCTATTCACCAGCAGCGACTCTCTCTTCGAATTTTTTGCTAATTAGAAGCCACTCTGGAATTCGACGAGGTTTATAAGCCAGCTTTCTCTCTCTAGAAATTTTAAGTTGGAAAGTTTGTAATGCTAATAAAGGAAATCAGTATTTATAAAGGACAATGGGCTTTTAGCGTAAGTTAGGCCTGGGGACATTTTCTTTTGTTTGCCTAGGGGCATTATGGGTAACATAGGTGCAAGTTTTCCGATTTACAGAAAAACGTGGGAGAAGATGCAGAGGCAACCCAATAGTATAACGTCTTGGGAATAGGAAAAAATCTATAAAAAGATTTGCTGGCAAAGATTTGCGACTGCTGACGTCATATGATCTTATCCTTGCAATCTGTTAGCCTAGTATTGGAGGCTATGGTGTGCCGATACAAGTAATTCCGATGAGCGGTATTGACAAAGGCCTGTTTCAAGTCTAGCTAACATATTGCAAGGATTGGGGGGCTACTGATTAGTATGGTGTAAAAGGTATTCTGTATTCGAAGGATACATTTGTTGAAAATACATTTTTTCGAAGAGATGTGGTATTCAAAACTTTGTTCAAGAAAGAGCATTTTCGAGGATAAATTTTGAGTTTGAAGAAGAATTATTAGAAGAAAAAACATCTAAGTAAGAGCATTTTCAAGGAGGAATTTTCCGAGGAGAAGATATTTGAGGAAGCAAATTCCCGAGGAGGATTGAAATGGACAGTAGAGACGTCTTCAGTCCTAGTAAAAATATTTTTACTAGGACTGGGGGGCTACTGATAAGGGAGAATAAAAGACATATGGCAAAATTGTAAAGAAATAGTTTTATTAGGAGAGAATTATAAAGAAATAATTGTATTATGGGAGAATTGTAAAGAAACCAACAGAGAAGGTTATTATAAAGAATTAGACAAATATAGGGACTAAAGATGTAATAAGTAGGAATTAAAGCGCGTGGGACCCATAACTGTACTATAAAAGGACCACACGCGTTTTATAGATCCTATGATGAATATAATATTACTTTCTCTATCTACTTAGTCTGGCTATTACTTTCTCTCTCTAAAAAGTTATAAAACAAAGAACTTAACTCTATTTTGACACTAAAAGATTCTCGTAACACAAAATTACCCTAGATCTATTCTTAAACTCTTTAGTATCAACACAACAAAAATTTATATGGTCGTCACGGGAACATAAATTTATGATTTTATCTTGTGACACTTCTGTGGAAATTGAAGGTTGGATTATATTTTTTTACTATAAAGATGTTCGAGAGGACTTGCATTACGAGAACAAAAAAAAGAAGAAAAATTGGTCCATGTTGGATGAAGTAAGACATCATTTGGATAGTGAATATTATCAAAATCATTAATTTTCAGCGATACCTTAGGCTCTTTCTTATTAATATTGCAGCAATATAAGACTTTTTGAGGAAATTGTCACTAATATTATGACCATGTATAAAGGCAGATTTCAAGGAGTTGATAAGGTATGGGAGAATGCACTTTATTCTATTGATAAAGATTTTTTTAAATGACTTTGTATGTAACATTACAACATGTGATGGGTCAAAAATCAGAGGGGGATGGATTGTCCGTTTTGTGGATAAGAGCGATTTGGGTTATATTCCATCTCCGATCTATACGATTATCACTAAAAAAATGATGGTTTTGCTTACAAATATCTTTACTTGTGATAGTCCATGATGATTTAAAAAAAACTAGAGCTAAAACCATCATGTTCAAAGGCTTTATTACTATCAATACGAAAAAGTTCATTTTTAAAAAGTTCATTTTTAATCATTTTCAAGTCCATGATGATGCAAATTATATAGATTTTATATAATTTTTATTTAGTATCAAATGTTGATTTAGAACCAATTTTGGCACTTATAGAAGTTTACTATTATTTTTATTAAAAAGTAACTATTTATTTTATATCCGACTAAAATAATAGTACGAATAACTTATCAAAACTTTCCTTTACATTTGATAAGTTATAACTTATACAATTCTCTTTTATATGTAATAAATTATAATATAAAATTCTAAATTTAAAAACAATTCTCTTATCAAAATTACTAATTTAAATTAAGTGGTCGGTTATATATATATATATATATATATGATAGATATTGACCCGTACTAAATTTTGAATATTTTTTCAATAGTTGGAGAGAAATTAGGGGAAAATATATTTCCTAGGCTTATATTGTTGGCGATTTTTCCTAGGCTGTTGGAGAATCTGAAAGAATACTTGCCAATTTTTTTGTTACATTTAACAAATAATCTTAAATTTTAAATTTTAAAATTTATTTATTTATTATTTATTTCTCTCTACCACTAAATTAAATCTAAAGAGTCGGTTTTAATAATTAGCTTTCAAACTCCTTCCTTATCCCTGTTTTATAGACCATAGATAAATTAATTGATTAGGATTAAATTTAATTATTAAAAATATATAATTGTATTTGATGCTACAACTATTGTTTTGCGTTTTAAGTTTAAAAAAAAAAAAAAAAGAAAAAAAAAAGAAAGTCTTCTTTCTTATGTTCGATCGTTTAATAAATCAATATTTTATTATTCCAAAACTGAATGGAGCCTCGGATTGAATAGAAGAAGCTTCACAAATCCAATCCAAATCTCAAAAATATCTTCCCTGCTGAGTTAGTTTACAGCTTTAGTTGCAGGCCAATGTTTGTACAGAAATTATCAGAAAGTAATTTTTGTAACTTCAAGGGGAAGCCAGGTAACTATCAAATAAAATTTTTTCCAGGTTTCAGAAAAGTTTTATTTCTCTGCCTCATAAAACTTTTTTTTTGTTAGTAACATCTACTTTTTATTTTACTACAAATTCATTTACTTTGTATTTTTATAAGGTAGGATATTAGTGATCAACACTAACGTCATCTTCTCTTTTGCACTAATGTCATCTTGTCTTTTGCCTGAATGACCGAAGATTGTTATCTTTAAAAATGTATAAATTAAATGTTTACTTTAAAAATATAAAAATAAAAATAAAAATTTAAAACTAAAATAATGATTTAACCTGTAAGTCTGTAACCATAACCACTGCCACATCCTCAATCCTATATGGATAATATTTTAGATAATATTTTAGATTGACGACCGGGTCTGTGATAAACTAACCTAAGACCTTACTCTCCTGTCTATATAAGACGCGCACAGACTAGGTAAGTTTTATTCTCGTCAATCTCTAAACAAGTTCTTTAACTTTTCTCATTTTCCGTCTCTGAGACACTTCTTCAACTTACTCTCTCACTGTCCGTCTCTTTCTCTTACTCATTATTTCGGAAACGTCTTTTATCTCTCAATATGTCTGCAAATTCCGCTTTATTGTCAAACAACACAGGAGAAGAAGATGAAGATACACTTAGGCTGACTCTTGGACCATACAACAACACAGGAGAAGAAGATGAAGATACACTTAGGCTGACTCTTGGACCATACAACAACACAGGAGAAGAAGATGAAGATACACTTAGGCTGACTCTTGGACCATACAACAACACAGGAGAAGAAGATGAAGATACACTTAGGCTGACTCTTGGACCATGCATTGCACCGAGAAGGCCGAAGGATCACCAAAATCTCCAGTACATACCATCTCAACCGTTGTCTGTACAAGTACAACCATCTATCCGTGATCGGCAATCAGAACCCCTGGATCATGGCATACCTGTGAATCATCAGATGCAACAAGGACAATCTCCCCGGCGGTTGCGGTTTAGATCTCAATTTATTTCATTGCCGGGAGAGAAACCAAATATTGCACCGCGACCACCGTTAGAGGAACAGACGAGATCAGAGATTGCACAACCACTACTAAAGCAACACGAAGTGGATAGACCGCTTGACGAGGAGGTTTTGGGTTCGGTGGGGTGTCCTCCCCGTGCAAAAGTTGCTCGGCGCAACTACAGAAACTCTCCGGGTAACACAAAGGACGCTCACGTGCCTCTTCCGTTCCCATGGGGTACAACTGACCGAGCTAAGGTAAACAGCTTGGAAAACCTACAGTCCATTGGTGCTACCACTATTTCAGGTGAAGTTGAATGCAAGAGATGCAAGAAACGAAGCTCAATGGAGTATGAGCTCATGGTTGAATTCGAAAATATTTCTGTTTATCTTAATCTGGATGGTTATGATCTCCACCAACGAGCTCCGAAAAAGTGGACACAACCAAGTTTAGGTAGGTGCACGGCCTGCAACCATGAGAACTGTTTAAAGCCAGTGATTTCGAAGAAGAAAAAATCGATCAATTGGCTGTTTATGTTCTTAAGCGAAACTCTGGGTTGCTGCACGCTTCAACAACTGAAGTACTTCTGCAAGCACAATGGTATTATTCGGACCGGGGCTAAAGATCGAATGCTTTTTAGCACTTATCTCACATTGTGCAAGCAACTCGACCCTAAGGCTAACTGGTCCTTCTTGACCTGAGTTTTGTAGGTTTTTTAGGAATTTTTTTTTTAGTGTTATAAGAGAACGTGAAAATGAACTCTTGATACTAGATAAAATTTTCTTTTATTAATATATAGATTTTTTATAAGGAATGTTGTTTACGGATTCAAGTAAATAACAAAAAAGTATCTTGAGTTGTGGGAGAGAAATAAGGGGATAATATACCTGCAACTATTTGTAAAATGGATCTGTTAGGGTATGCTTGGGTAAATACTGACAAATTTTAGACCCATTATGTAAGTCTCCCTTTTTTTTATTAATAACTATACGAAGAACTATAGTTAGATTGTTAGGATAAATTATAACTTACCAAAATTCTTTTAATATTGATTAAGCTAAAATTAGAGTCCTTCATGTATTCTTATTCCAAAATAAACCTTTTAAAGAATTAAATTTTAAAATAACTCTCCGTTATCAAATTATTTATTTATTCATTCTTTACTTTTTTTTATTATCTAAATAAATTTAGAGAGTCCGGTTTGATAATTAGGTTTTAAACAAATTCTTTATCCCTTTTATTATAAGAGGGTAGTCGAGTGGGTAGAGTTAAACGTGTTTGTGATTAAAGTTCATGAGTTCGAATCCATTTATAAACGCTAAAATATTATTAAAAAAAAATGAAGTATTAAATTCGAGTTAAGTAATTAAATAAAAAGAAGATATTATATATGTAAAATCATGATTGAGAGGTAAACGATATAATTGTTAAAGATATCTATTTGTTTAAATTTCAAATAAATTTAAAATCTACTTGGTTTATATATTTTTAAAATTTTAATTTTGAATTGACAATAGAGATATTGGGCTTCCCCTATTAAAAAATAGTTCAATAACTATTAATATATACATCAATAATGAATTTTAATCTACTATTATCATAAAACTATAATAAATTTTATCGTAAGACTTTCATACATGCTTTTGATTTTATTAAAACAAAATGATCATGTAACTACGTATTACAATGAAGTTTTTATTAAATAATAAAATTTGATATAAAACGTTTTAAAACTAATATCCAATAAAAACATATATTCACATGTCTTTTAACTTTATGTGAAAGGTGAGAAAACAACTTTCTATTCGTGAGTTGTGGTGTGGACAATTATCGTCTGAGGGTAGGCTTGTGATTTGGTTGGTGTTTAATAGTAGTATGTGGGTGTTAAGTATTTTGTGTAGAGAGTAGAGAGATAATTAAGCTGGCTAGTAGCAGTTAATTCTCATTACCCACACTTAATGCAGGTGGTTAAGTATTTATATCCTGATGTTTGGGTCCTTATGGGCTTTCGGGCCATGTTTAATGGACCCGGGTCATGTTTAAAGACCCATGAGCTCTAAGTAGGAGAGCAAGTAGCTTAGTCAAGAAGTGTTTAGGTTTTTTAGTACTTTTGTCATAGTTCGAACAGTCCTATGGTCAGAGTGTTCGAAGTGATCTGTCCGGTCCGGAGGCCTTGGACCGTCTGTCCTTGTCCGGGGAGCATGCAGAATTCGGACTCATCAGGAGCCCCTTTTTTAGGTGTTTGCGCAAATATTCTTGTTAAAGACCTGAAAAACAGTCCGACGTCAGAGGTAGTTTTAATCCGGATAGGTCTGTCAATTTGGGCTAGGGGTTTATCCGGACAGATTAAGCTTCACGAATTCAAAACGGTTTTTGCCAGAGTTCGTGGGACACGTGTCACTCTCTGATTGGTTGCTTCAGCCGTTTTCCACCTTGAATTTCGAACCCACCTTCTTTGAAAAGCAACCTCTTTAATTAAAGGTGGTGACATCAGCGCCGTCTTTTAATCATTGCCAAACTTTTCGAATTCTCCTAGGAATCAACTTCCTTTTTCAAATTTACTATAAATACAAACTCACTTTCTACTGTTTTACCATCTTCTTCAAATTTACTCAGCAAAATCTCTCAAAGCTCTCTCTCTCTAAAGCAAAAACTTTGTTTGATAGTTTATGTTTACAGCGAGGAACACTCTTGTCAAAGGCGGGTGGCTCAACCTTTCTGAGTTAGAGAAGGCTCAAAAAGTTGAAAGAGAAAGACGGATCGCAGCAGGGTTACCCACCTCGCCTGTTGATAGACCAATCTCCTCTGCTACCGAGTCAGATCGAGGTTCTTCTTCTTCCAAAGGCACTAAGCCTAGAAAAATATTTCAAACCAACCTCTCCCCCATAATCTCTGGTTCTTCAGTTCAGGAATCAGAGCCTACTGTCGAGCCAGGAGTTACAGCCAGTAGCCTTAAAAAACCCTCTCCCTTCATAGCAATGGGATCGGATACGGAGCACTCTCTTGAGAAGCTGGTTGACAGGAGGAAAGTCCGGTTGGTTAAAGGCCAGGGTCTAAAAACACTCCCTCAAGGTCGGGGGCTAAGGACAGCAGCACCGTATCAGAGGTGCCTATTGGAGCCCCCAAGGACAGGCTGTCCGGACCGGAGGGCTCCAATCCAAATCTTCAACAAGAAAATTCTGTTCCAGACACTCTACCGAAGAGCATAAATCAAAGGGGCATTGAGGCCCATCAGTCCGGAGACAAGGCTGAGTCAAGTTTGAACCCTCCCCTCACCACAGCTGTTGAAATCCCTTCAACAATTATGGAGGAAGTGATGGAGGACTCTGTTGAAGAGGCCCCATTTGAGTCTGAGCCCTCCGGTCAGACCGGTAAAGAGATAGTTGCCAAGAAGGACAAGGGCAAGGAGAAATTGTATTTGAGGCATCCGGATCTGCCGGAGAGCCTAGAAGGAAAAGTAAGGCCTTGTTTTCACAAGGTCAGCGTTAATTACCTCCTCTCCTTACAAAAAATCAACTACGCATTCATCCACACTGCTGAGCTGGGCAGGATGCGTACGAAGTGGGGCATACCAGAAAATGTAAAGATCAGGATTCCTGTACACCCAGAGACTCCCATGGACTGCAAGCTGAGTGAAGTGATCATGTTCACGGAGTTATTCAACTGGGGTCTCAGGTTCCCACTAGACCCAGAGATTGTCAGATACTTCCATCTGATCAAAATCTGTCCGAGCCAGCTGAGCCCCAACGCTTGGTATACCCTTATGTCATGCATCATGGCATCAAGGCTGTCCAGGATCCCTCTGCCAATGGAGGAATTTGCTGCAGTGGCCAGCCTTTTGTAGAAACCACCACATCCCCTCTTACCATTTCAATATGGGGGATGACTTCAAGGCTGTGGACGATCTGTTGGAGGCGGAGAGGAACTAGAGGACTCAGTTCCTATTTGTTAGTGGTGCCTGGGAGAACGGCAAGAAGATAAGATCCAGAGAGAACCCAAGCCTCATCAGAAGCAGATGGAGGAGTGACCGTAAGTATCTTGCCTTTATATTTTTGTCTCTCTTCTCTTTTCTTTTTAGAAATTAGTTTATACTAATTTGTCTTACTTTTGTCTTAGCAGAACTGCCCAAGGAGTTTAGTGACTACCTGAAAGCCGGGCAGGTTACTTGTGGCAAGATTAATGCCTGGGCTGCTGAGAAATGGGGGAACCGATTCCATGCTGCTTTCACCAGTAGCAACTTGGCAAGGTCTCACCTGTGGAACACTACAGGTCGGAGAGACTTGACTTGAGAGGAGCTCTCCACTCAGCCTCCTCCGGACGTTGTCCTTAAGAGGACCCATGAGCTAGATGGGACACTATTCCTGCCAGGCCGGGCCAAAGCCCCGAGCAAGATGAAAGGAAAGAAGAAGAAGGGCAAGAAAGTGGTGGGTGGTGCTAACCCTGATGATGCTGAGAAGGATGCTCCAACAGACCCGGAGGGGCCAGTTCAGAGCCAAATTGATGCTGCTCTCTTGCAAGTGGTGGAGCAAGAGACTGAAAGGCAGGAAGCAAACCTCCCAAAACCTCCAAGGGCTTCCAAGAGAAATCGTAAACAGGGAAGCAAATGCACAGATCGGGAGGCCAAGAAGAAAAAGACGTCTAAGGGAGACGAGCTTTCTCTCCGGGCTCCGGAGCCTTCTTTCCAAGCTGATCCTGCAGACCCAACGCATGCTGAGGAGATTCCGGGTGACTTTCACACCGATGAGGTTGAGGGGGGAGATATCAACATTGATGGAGTAGATATCACCGGTCTTGTTGAGCTTGGTGAATACTTCCTCAATCTCCCCAGAGATGACTTTGCAGGGCCTTACCTTCCTCCGAGCAGCTCCAACACAGTCAATTTTAATGGTAAGACTTTCATTGTTTCTAGTGAAAGGGATGCTATAGCCCACTCCTTGTTAAGCAACGTGCAGCCTGTACTTATGTTGGAGAGACAAGTTCGGAGTTAGGCAGACATCATTACAGACCTTAAGTCTGACAAGGAGAAGCTGTCCGAAGACCTTCGCATTGCCACCTCCAATGCTGCCATGTTAAAAGAAGAAACCGAGGAGCTGAAGAGAAGCCAAAAGGCAAGCACCACAACAGTCACCACTTTAGAGGAGACCATGAAAGACCTCCGGGAGAAACTGTCCGGTCTGGAGAAAGACCTTGCTACCTCCAATGGAGAATCCAAGGACAAAGACCAAATAATCTCCAATTTGACCAACGATAAGATTGCCCTTGAAAATACAGTGTCCAAGGCTGCCGAGGAGAAAACTACTTTGTTAAGGGAGCAAAAGGCTAAGATCCAAGCTAAGATTGATGCTTATGCCAACCAGATGATCAAAAGCGAAGAGCAACTGCTTGCCAAGGTGAGGTCTGACATGGTTCTACTCTTCCATGAAAAGTTTCCGAAGAGGAACCTAGGGGACTTATGGCTTCATGTTGAGTCTGATGACCTCCCGTATCATACAATGGCTGATGGAGACTTAAAAGGTTACTCTAGTGCTTCCACATCCGATGATGAAGAACATACCGGGGGGAGCCCAGATGAAGAGAAAGACGATCCTAAGGGAAATAAGGTAGATGAAGGTGAGCCATCTTCAAAGGCTCAACCTTAACTTATGATTTAATTTGTTTATTTTCTATCCAGGCTAAAGTCCTTGGAAGGCCAAGACATTCTTTTTTGTAATTGTGTCCGGTATCTGACCGGATAGGTTTTTGTTCTACTCTGACCATTCAAAAGTCCTTGGAAGGCTAAGGCACTTTAAGTTATTTCAATGAATATTTCTGTTCTGTACAACTATCATCTTCTTTCATTGTTTGTTCTAATTTTGATAGCTAGAGTTTAAATAGCCTTTAGTTGTTTCAAAATAAGTGTGTTTAAGTCCTCCGGCTATAGTTTAAATAGCCCTTAGTTATTTCATAGTAAGAATGTTTAAGTCCTCCGGCTAGAGTTTAAATAGCCCTTAGTTATTTCAATTCGGATAGTGTGACAAGGGACAAAACTTTAAAACACTTAGAATTTTTTTAAGAAGGCATCAAATTTTATTCAAAACCCCCGACACCTCATTAAAACCTCCCCGTGCCACCAGGGAGGAAAGAGTATGCCCCCAAATATTTACATAGATGTTTAAACAAGTAAATATTTACACAAACGCTACTCCAAGTACATCCGGAGATGATCAATATTCCAAGGATGAGTCAAGACTCTTCCATCTTTGTCTTCCAACCAATATGTTCCAGGTTTAATTCTTTCAACAACTATGTACGGACCTTCCCAAGTTGGAGCCAGCTTTCCGAACATCTTTTCTTTAGTTTGTAAGAAGACTTTCCTTAACACCTTGTCCCCTGGTTGGAAATCTCTTCTTTTAACTTTGGAAGCGAACGTGCTTCTCATCAAACCCAGATAGTGTGCAACTCTAAGGTGAGCTTTAACTCGTCTTTCTTCTATCAAATCAAGTTGACCTCTGATTGCCACCTCGTTAGCGTGTTCGGAGAAGTTGTGAACACGAAAAGAGGGGAGAGTTGCTTCTATGGGAGCTACTGCATCCATCCCATAGACCAAAGCAAAGGGTGATTCTTGTGTTGCAGCCCCAGGTGTTGTCCGTTAGGCCCACAAGACTTCTTGTAGATAACTAGGCCACTTCCCAGCAGCTCCTTCCAAATTCTTCTTTAAACCGGACAGTATAGTTCTATTAGCCACTTCAACTTGCCCATTCGCTTGTGGGTGTAAATGTGAAGAGAAACAATTTTGTATACCTCTTGAGGCACAGAAGCTCTCCATTTCCCTATTGTCAAACTGTGTCCCATTGTCTGTTGTTATCTTTTGTGGAACACCAAACCTGCAACAGATGTTGGATAGAATGAATTTTATAACAGCTTTTGATGTTGTTCCTGCTAGAGGGGCTGCTTCAATTCACTTTGAGAAGTAGTCTATGGCCACAATTATAGTTTTGCGTCCTCCGGACGCCACAGGGAGAGGCCCTACTAAATCCAATCCCCATCGAGCAAAAGGAATAGGCTCAGAAATTGATTCTAAAGGAATGGCAGGGACATTAATTTCATTGTTGTACCTCTAGCATGGGTCACACCTTCTTACCAATTCCTTAGCATCTTTCATGATTGATGGCCAATAGTAACCGGAGAGTAAAACTCTTCTTGTTAAAGCTCTAAACCCACAATGGGCTGATCCTTCACCATCATGCAATTCGGAGAGGACTACTTGAGACTCTTCATCCCCCAAACAGCGCAGGAGAGGTTTACTGTAAGATTTTTTGTCCAACACGTCTCTCAATACGATAAAACCACGAGCCTTGTGTTTCAAAGTTCTGGCTAGTGACTTATGCGGAGGTACGACACCATCAGAGAGATATTGCATGAGAGGAAACCTCCAGTCTTGAGGTTGTTTCACTTGTACTTCAAAAATTTCCTCTTCTTTACCCTTACTAAGTTGAATGGAGGGGCTTTCGAGCACATGGATCCATGGGTACGACTCCGTATAAGCTATGGTTGCCAATGAGTCTGCTAGCTCATTTTCTGCCCGGGAAATGTGCTCATAGACAACACCTTTAAACTTAAGTGTTTCATTTTTGAGGAGAAGTAAATATTTCACAAGCTGCTCCTTCTTAGCCTCAGATTGGCCTTGGGCATGATGGATCAGAAGCTGGGAATCACTTAGTAGCTTGAACCTCTTAGCCCCACAAATGTAGGCTAACTTTAAACCAGTTATAGCTGCTTCATATTCGGACTCATTATTAGATGCCCTGAAAGCAAAACAAATAGCCTGGTACATTCTGTCTCCATATGGGGAAGTTAAACATACTCCTGCACCACATCCCATAGTGCTAGACCCACCATCTGTTCGGACGACCCATACTTTTTTATCTTTTATGTCAGTAATTTGCTCCGAATCCCTGTCGGAGTCAAATTCAACCAAAAAATCAGCCACAGCTTGGGCCTTGACTGCTTTTCGGGGAGCAAAGTCTATGTCGAAGTCCCCCAACTCTACTGACCATTTAGTCATCCTGCTCGAAATATCTGCCTTTTGGAGGACATTCTTCAGGGGAAAAGAAGTCTGGACGATGATGGGATGAGCCTGGAATTAAGGCCTCATCTTCCTGGAAGCTATCACCAGGGCTAATGCTAATTTTTCAAGTTTCAAGTAACGCCTTTCTGTATCTATCAAGCTTTTGCTGATGTAGTACAGTGGATGGGGATGACCATCGACCTCTCTTACCAACACAGCACTGATGGCACAACTTGAAACTGCCAAATATACGAAGAGTGTCTCCCCATCAACTGGCTTAAACAAAGTTTTAGGAGAGGACAGGTGCTTCTTGATCTCATTGAAAGCCTCATCACACCGTGGGGTCCAATCGAATCCCTTTGCACCCTTCATGGTTTGAAAGAAAGGAGCACACCTTTCCGAAGACCTTGAGATAAATCTGTTTAAGGCAGCTAATCTCCCCGTTAACCACTGTACTTCTTTAATATTTCTGGGTGGATCCATTTGGAAAAGAGCATTGAGCTGGTCCGGGTCGGTTGTATTCCATGCTCACTTATAATATAGCCCAGAAACTTCCCGGACTGCACTCCGAACACACACTTTTCTGGGTTTAATTTCAAATTCACTTTAACCAAGTTGGCAAAAGTTTCTTGAAGATCGGACAAGTGCAACTGCTCATCCACACTCTTCACCATCATGTCATCAATGTACACTTCCATATTTCTTCCAATCTGATCAGCAAATGCCTTGTTTACTAATCTCTGATAAGTAGCCCCAGCATTTTTCAAACCAAAGGGCATCACCTTATAGCAATGAAGACCTCTGTCAGTGACAAACGTGGTATGTTCTTGATCCTTCGGATCTACTTGAATCTGATTGTATCCGGAGAAGGCATCCATAAAGGAAAGCAACTTGTTCCCAGAGGTGGAGTCTATTAACTGATCAATCCGGGGGACTGGATACAAATATTTTGGGCAAGCTCTATTGAGATCTGTGAAGTCAATGCACATGCGCCACTTGCCATTTTTTTACCAGAACCGGATTGGCAGTCCATAAAGGATATTGAGATTCCTTGATGTGCCCCATCTTTGTGAGCCTGTCAACTTCTTGCATAATGACATCAGCCTTCTCTTTAGAAAAAGCTCTTCTTTTTTGAACCATTGGTGCTACGTCTCTCCGGACAGATAGGTGATGTGATATCACTTCTTATGGAACCCCAGTAACATCAGAATTGCACCAAGCAAAAACGTGTTGATGGTTCTTCAAAAACTTTAACATTTCATCTTTCAAAACAGGTGGCATCTTAGACCCTATCTTGACACTTTTCCCATCTTCCAAACAGTGTGTTTCTACCTCTTCAACCGGTATTAATACTCCAGGGGTCTCTCTGGGGTCATCAATTTCACCCTCACCCCCAGAAAGGCCCTCAAATTGCTATTGTTCATTAATACGGACTGCCCCCAGCGTTCGAGGAGCCAGGGCAGTGGCATAACATTCTCTTGTAATCTTTTGGCTGCTCCGGACGACTCCAACCTGTCCCTGAACGACATATTTCAAGCACTGGTGGACTGTTGAAGCCACTGCATGCATTCTAGAGAGCCAAGACCTCCCTAGAATAGCATTATAGCAAGTGGGACGATCCACCACAATAAAAAGTATTCTAACCATTTTCTTGAAAGGGCCCTTGCCCAATAGAACTTCCTCTTCGAACTCTCCGATCACATATGCTGAGCTGCCAGTAAAGCCCACGATTGATCTGTCCGAACTTTGAATCACAGCTGGATTTTTCATTCTTTTGTATGTGGTTAGGAAAAGGATATTGGCTGAGCTCCCAGTATCCACCAAAATTCGTCTTATGTCATTGCCCCCAATAGATGCTCCTATGACAACAACATCCTCATGAGGGCCAGCAATATTTCTTAAATCATCTTCATCAAAAACAATGAAGGGGAATGAGTTTTGTGACTGATAGGAAGTCATGCCTCCTTATAGCTGGGAGGCTAAAGTATGCACGTGCCTCTTTCTCGAAGAAGCAGTTGGAGCTGTCATAGTGTCCCCTCCAAAAATTGTAAGTGACTCGAAAAACTTAATGAGTCCGGAGACCGACCTAGAACATTCCTCAATTGTACCCATTCTGTTTCGAGTTGGATCAGGATCCAAGTATTCAGATTCCACGTCAAACCTTTCAATTATAACCATGGCTCCCTCCGGAGCAGCATTACTTGGACCAACCCGGTGAGTGTTATCAGGCCTGTTACCCCCTCTTCTTTTCACGTAAGCCCCCAACTTTCCCGTCTCAATCAAATTCTGAACTTCTTGTTTCAATGCTATGCAGTCATCGGTGGTATGACCAATATCGTTGTGATACTGGCAAAAAGAGTTATTACGATGCTCTCTGGGAGACTGCAATGTGGCTGGTCTTCGGTAATGCACCTCTTCCTTTGTTTTATCAAAAATAGTGGCCACACTTTCTTTCAACTCTGCGAACCACTCTGGTTGCACCCATGGCCCTCTCTTGTTTCTGGATTGCTGACTCTGAGCAGGAGCAGCTGGCTGAGATTGAGCTTTTGCCCTACCATGCCCCTGTCCGGTCTCTCTTACTTTGTTCCCGGACTGATTCTGATTGGGATTTGGTGCCACTGGGGTGGACCTCACCTGCCTGTGCACCATGGTTTTCTTTGTTTCATCAACGTTTATTTGTTTTCCAACCTGATTCAGCAACCCTCCCCATGCCATGGCCTTCTTTCTGGTCACTGAATCACCTAGATTGCATGGGTTCAGACCCTGTCTTAGGGATGCTATTGCTACCTGTTCGAAGCAATCAGCCAACCCATTCTTGGTGTTCACAAAACGGCTTATATATTCTTTCAAAGACTCATTTGGTTCCTGGGCACAATGGATTATTGTGTCTCTATTGCCCTTTAGCTCTTTACTCCCTACGAACTGCCTTCGAAAGGCTACCCAAAAAGTATCGAAGTCTTTAATACAACCCTGAGGCAGGCTGTTGTACCATTTTAGAGCACTCCCCGTAAATGATTAGGAGAATTCTCTACAAAGTAGTTTATCATCGTCGTCAAAGTTCATCATGAAGTTTTAAAATGTTCCAGATGGTTGTTCGGATCAGTACTGCCATCGTACTTCTCTATTTTAGTGCTGTCAAACCTCTTGGGGAGGTTTCCGGACAAAATTTTAGAAGACAATGGAGATTGCCTCCAATTCCTTCCATGACTGAACACAGTATCCTCATTAGGAGTTGCAAAGATACCTGGTTCATCGTGGAAAGCGAAAGGATCCATCAGCATCCTGTCCACATGCCTCCGGCTGTGAGATGACCCTTTACCAATATTCTTCTTCATCCTTCCATGTCTATCCCTTTTCCTTGAATATTTTTGATCTGCTTTTGTTTCTTTCTAGCTAGTTCGACCCTCATCGCTGCTTGAGGATCTCGTGGGAATTTTGGAAGCACGAGCGTAATGATGGGATGGTCCAACGCATTTTGGCTAGATGTCTTTTGGGTTGTGGGGTAGAGTCGAGGTAAAAGGAGAACCCTGGAACAACGACTCTTTCGCCAAAACTATTGCCTCTTCTTTCTTTATACTCGACCATCATAGATTTACCTTCCAGTTTCTCCTAATAATAAGAAACGATTATTTGTTTTTCTGTTTTCTTGTTGTAGTTGAACTT